>CAVNZG010000979.1:0-40441 GCA_963693315.1 Diogma glabrata
AAATTATGCTTGCATCCAATCAAAATATATTAAATTGTACCTACCTAATTTTACCTGATTCTACCTATGTCAAAACTATTTCAAGGGTATATATATATATTGATGTGATTGCCTTATAGCAAGCATATTCAAAAATATTTAGAAGACATAACGTTTAGAAAAGTTAATAATAGAAATGCCTTTCAAATTGTGCTGTAACTTGTAGGGTCTCAAAAATCATAAGCGCACATAAAAAATGTGAAACTGGTCACACCGGCTGTTATTCAAAAAGCTGCGATCCTAAATTTTACTTTGCGTGATGACCAGTTTATGTGTGAAACATGTCGCATTTATATCTATAAAAATAAGGTTAATTTAATTATTTTATTAAAATGAATAAAAATGCATATGCAACTAATATTTTCTACAGCAGCTTTCATGTTCGGAAACTATCGATAGTGAAATTATTTCTATAAATCAGGATGTTGAAAATGTTACAACGAACAAAAATATTCAAATACCTCCAGCATCTTTAGATCCATCACCAGTTTTGGTTTTATTTATTTATTTATTTATTTATTTATTTATCTTTTAAACCAACAAACAGATTTACAGAAATCCAATTACTTGCTGGTTATATTAGAAATTACTTAATTCTAGTTCACATCAAAATTTGAAAATAATTTTAACAATTAAATAAAAGAGAAAAAAAAACAAACAAAATAGAAATAGTAAAAAAGAATAAAAACACAAATTAAAAAGACAATATTAAATTATAACCTACAATCTAATGATGTAGAGTATCATCAAAAACATAAATATAGAAATTTTTAAATTGATTCAAAGTTATCAACAATAAATTTGATGATCAGTTAAAACTTAAATCAATTTAAAAATAGTTGTTTTGAACTTCTTTAATGGCATAGAGATCGAAGACAAATCCAGTTCATTAAAGTAACAATTATGAGAATTTTGCAATCTTACCATAGGCGAGTTTCTCATAAGATTAGTCCTGTATGTAGCAATAGAAAAAGATGCAGGATTTCTTATGTTGTATCTATTATTATTACGATATGACAATTGATTAACGATGTCTGTATCCAGTTGTAGAATTATTATTTTGTATAATGTTAACTCATCTGTGATTATACGCCTATTTAGTAATGTTCGGAAGCCATATCTATTAAGTCTATCACAGTACGGTTCATACGAAATTTTCATTTTATAGTTGAGAAATCTCAAGAACTTTTTTTGAACTCTTTCAATTAAATTTATATAAGTTTGGTAACATGGATTCCATATGGAAGAGAGGTATTCAAGTTGACTTCGGACAAGAGCATTATAAATTGAAACAAAAGACCCAGATCTTGAGAACTTTTTGGTAATTCTCATTACAAAGCCTAACATCTTTAGAGACTTATTAACAATACTTCTAATGTGTGTGTTGAAACTGAGTTTACTATCAACTATTACACCTAGGTCACGCACGTCCTCTTTGCATTCAAGTGGAACATTTGCAATACTATATGAGTGATTTGAATTGGAAAGTCTTGATTTTATACTTAACGAGTAACATTTACTTATGTTAAGATGTAAGTCGTTTTCAACACACCAGCACTGGAGATTATCAAGGTCTGATTGAATCTGATAGCGATCACTAGATGTTTTGACTGACGAAAATATTTTAAGGTCATCGGCAAACAATAGAACTTCACTTTTGATATTACTAACAAGATCATTGATGAATAAAATGAACAATAAAGGACCCAATGTAGAACCTTGTGGAACACCAGATGTGGGTATAAATTCAAAAGACTTTTCATTTTTAAGCTCTACATATTGACATCTGTCGCTCAGATAAGATCTAAACCACCACAATAGTTTACCACGAATACCATACCTTTTGAGTTTCCGTAAAAGAAGATGATGATTAACTTTATCAAAAGCCTTGGTGAAATCTGTATATATCACATCAACTCCCTTACCCAAGTTAATCGAAGCATAAAGGTATTCTGTAAATTGAAGCAGATTAGTTAACACTGAGCGATTTTTGAAAAAGCCGTGTTGCTTACGAGAAATAAGATGCTTAGTGTGTTCGAATACTTTGTTATGTACCAGTTTTTCAAAAATTTTACAACAGCTGTTCAAAATACAAATTGGCCTATAATTCTTAATGTCCGTAATATCACCAGATTTAAAAATAGGAACTACTTTGGACCTCTTCCATTTATTTGGAAAAACACCTTCATCTAATGATTTGTTAAATAGAAAAGTTAATGGAACAGCAATAGACGAGGCTACATTTTTTAGAAAAATAGGTGGTAGTAAGTCTGGACCACAAGTTTTATTTGTATCCAGATTATTTAATAATACCCTAGTTTCTTCAGGTGAAAATACTATTTCGGAAATCAAATCGGCATTTACCTGCATATTTGATAAGTCGTTGGCAATATTGGAAGTATTATTATTGTTATAAACTGAGCCAAAATAGTTTGCAAAAGAATCACATATGTGTTTAGATTTAGAGCTCTTAATGTCATTTAAGTGCATAGTGTTTGGTGTCGTATCAGATTTCTTTAGTTCACGAGCATACGACCAGAACTTTTTAGGATTATTGGATATGCTATTTTCAACAGATTTAATATGAATGGAATAGGATTTTTTTAACTCAACTTTTGCTTTTTGCCTTATTCTGGAGAACATATTGTAATAATCATTATCTTTAGTTAGTTGAAATTTTTTTCTTAGCGACTCTTTTACACTAAGAAGTTGAATAAGATGAGTTGAGTACCATGATGGATATTCATTTTTCTTTTGAGAAAATTTTAATACATTTTCAGATATAATTCGATTTATAATTTTGTAGAAGTTTTCAATCGACTGATCGATATTAGGAGCTTTTAAAATCTCGACCCAATTAATTTCATTGATTGCATCGTTAATAAGACTGAAATTGCATTTTTTAAAATTATGAAGTTCCACTTTGGTATCTTTAAGAAATTTTATTTGTTTAAATGATAACGATAGTTCGATAGGAGGATGATGACGATCTATTTTGGCTAGAATATCTGAAGCAAGACAAATTGTAATATTATTTTCAGTTAAGTCAGTCATAACAAGGTCTAGAATTCTGTTATTTGCATTAGCTATACCATTGACTTGTTTGAGACCGCAAAAATTAATAAATTCAACAAGCTCTTGTGAGGATCTGGTATTATATGTTAAGGGTAGAAGTTCTTTAAAATTAGACGGAGTCCAGACAATGTCTGGTAAATTAAAATCCCCCATAATCAAAAATTTTCCTGCATGGTTATTGTTGTTAATTAGATTACTCACATTCTCGAAATACTTTTCATAGTCTTCAAATTTGGCCCCTGGATAGATGTAGGGCACATTTATATAAAGTTCATTGTGATTGATTTTCACACTAATCCAAATTTCTTCAGTATATACCTCCCAACTATGTTGTCTGTATGACTGGAATTTTCTTTTCACCGCGATTAGACATCCACCTCCATCCACCTTGTCATTAAATAGATTAAGATCCCGATCTCTTCTATATACTACATACTCGTTTGCAAAAAGTTCATTGTTGTTAATGGTATCATTAAGAAATGTTTCGTTCAAACATATAATATCATAATTTGATGTCATCACATTTAAAAGAAATGAATCCGTTTTCGATCTCAGGCCATTAACATTCTGAAAAAAAATTGACAAATTTTGCATTATCTTATTTATCTAAAATCAAAAAATCAAAGAATTTTGGGAAAAACAAAAATCTAAATATATCAACAAAAAAGTTAGCATTAATTAAAGAACACTCAAGTTATGTGTTCTAGAAAAAAAAGTCAAAGGAAAAAAAATAAATTAATAACAAGCTTATTTTTTACGTAGACCATCTATTTGATCAGCGCTCCTTATTCTGATAATTTTCGATTGGTCATCTTTTTTTACCAGAATATTGTTGTTTTGGACCCATACATATTTGAAAATCTTTTCCTCCTTCAATTTCTTCGACAACGAAAATAATTCCTGTTTCCATGATGACAAATGATCCGTGATGAAGAAATTATTCCGACCAGTTGCGTTTGTAGGAAGGCCGAAATCCGTAATTAAAATATTCCTCTCCATTTCCAGTTTTTTAGTTTTAAAGGCATCTATTATTTTCTGTCGTTCAACATTATCCATACACTGAACAATGACCAAACGTAACATCTTTGATGTTACGTTTGTTAGCATTTAAAATTTCAATTTTGTCAGCTGAAGATGAAATATTCAAAAAATTGAGGATTTTGTCACACGATTCCTTCACATTTACATTTTGAATATCCGGAACACCATGGAAAAGTAGGTTTAAACTTCTAGAATTTTCCTCATCATAACATATTTTATTCTTTATAACATTAATTTCCTTCCTCAAGAATGCATTCTCCAATTCCAATTTTCTAATTTTTTTCTCATGATCATTAACTATATATGATACTTTTAATAAGGCTTCAAATTTAGTATTTATATGACCCAATGTTGTTGAAAATTTTGTTTGATTGGCTTGGAGAGTTTCCAGTTCAGCAGCAAAAGCCGCAAATGAGGCTTTCATTTCATTGATTTCTATACTGTCATCATCCTCTGGTAAATTTACAATACTAGACGAGTTATTCGCGTCCCTGCAGTTACTGCACAACCATTGAAAACCATTCTGTTCGATATTTTTTAACAGATCTGTGGAAATATTTTCACAAGCAGTGTGATGATTGTTACTACATGCTCCACAAGCGATTCCCTGTTTAGTTCTTGAAATTTTCAGGTTACACTTTACACAAAGACGCGACATATTTGAAATTGTTTATTTTGGAATATGTCAAACTTACTCAGATAATTGTTTTATTTGTTGAAGTTTAGCAAAAAAAAAAAACAACAAAATATAAGAGTATTTTTGTTTACAGTTTTTCGCAAACAGATGTTTTGTTATTTGTTGAGCATGTATTAGTGGTAATCAAACACTGTTATGTTGATTTTTGATATAGTAGATTTCCCGTCTCTCCCAAAATTTATTGCCTGTTGTTCACAAGAAACCGTTACATATAATAATAATAATTATATGTTTTCTTTTATTTTATGTTTTGTTATGAAAAATAATTAATTTGCCCTTTAGTTTCAGTATTTATAGTAAAAACTTAGAATTTTTATTTAAGTTTTAAACAAAAGTATTATTTGAGATTTTTCTTTTTATTGCTTTCACTTTTATTGCTTTAGCTTTGTATTATTTTTATTTAAATTAAATTGTTGTAATATTTAAATTAAAATCAAACACTGTTGATTCTCTGAGAGTTAGATGTGAACTGAAAGGTTGATACTATATCTCCACCAGTTCCTGAACTACTTAATGACACTTTAGAAGATATTAACAATGTTCTTGGAAGGTTAGCCGAATCTCCTATCAAACAAAAACATATTACAACAGGAAGTTATAAAAAAATTGCAAGTGTCACATCGGCAATAAGTCAAAGAATATTTCAAGTAGATTCAGTTAAAGTGTTATCACCAAACGAGGAATGTGAATATACATCATGGTTTATGAACCTTAAAAAAGAATTTAAAGATGCCAGCTCTAAATCAAAACAAGTGTTTTTGTTGACAACTCTACCACGTAAATTTTGATCAAATCAACGTATCCAGGATGAATTTAATGCATCAAGACGACTGGTAGAATTCGCCATGGATCTATTGGAAACAGTAGGTCCTTACAGTTGGCCTCAAAGCAAACAAGTGCACAGTTTGTCACAAAAGATAGTAAAAAAAAATTCAAACATACTTCTTATCAGAGGAAATTAGTAGAACAATGCCTGGCTTTAAAGATGTTGTTACTATTACAGAAGGATCAACAAAAATTAGAAAATCAAAGCGGTTGGTGTTATAGACCCTCACCGACATCTACGAAATGTTCTTGGAAGAAAATCCAGATTTCAAAATCAGCTTCTCAAAGTTCACTACGTTGCGACCGAAGGAATGTATTTTAGCCGTACCTACCGGAGCACACAATGTCTGTATATGCATGATACATGAAAATGTACGTTTAATGTGTAAGCCGCTCTTAAATTTAGTAAAAAATGAAAAAAATCTGCTTAAGAAACTGAGTTGTTCTAATGATACAGTGGATTGGGCAACAAATATATGCAATGATTGTAAAAATATCGTGGAAGCTTACACAGAAACAATTTTGGAATCTCTTGAATTTTACGAAGAAATACATTATGTGAAATGGTTAATGGAAGATAGATATTCGTTAGAACGCATGGAAAAAAATAAAGGAAGAATTTGTAGAAGATTTAGTACATACATCGGTAAACCAATTAAAAATTCATGATTTCATCGCAATGCAGCAATCAAAGTTTCTTAAGGAAACGAAACTTAATCTAATTATGGATTTTTCAGAAAACTGCTCAATGATAACGCAGAATGAGATACAAGCTGCACATTTCAATAAAGTTCAAGCCACTATCCACTCAATCGTAGTTTACTACAAACCATGTAATGATAAACTAGCGGTCTTATCTTTTGTCATTATATCTGATCATTTAATGCATAACACAGGTGCAGTTCATAAATACCAGGAAAGGTGTATTGAATTCATTGAAAAACAGCAAGAAATATATCCAAGTATCAAAAAAATTTTATATTTTACTGATGGATCAGCAGCTCAATATAAAAATAAGAAGAATTTCATAAATCCCTGCAAACATATTGATGATTTTAAAATACCTGCAGAATGGCATTTCTTTGCAACTGCCCACGGAAAGGGTCCATCCGATGGGATTGGAGGAACACTTAAAATAGAAGCCCGGAGAGCTTCGCTTAGAGGAGAAAAAATATCAACAGCAAGGAAATTGTTTCAATGGGCGGAAATTTGGTCGAAAAAAAAACCACGTTATGAAGTTTTCATATGTGTCTTCAGAAGATATCGAACTACAGGAACAATTTCTTTCGGTGCGGTTTTCGGACATTAAAACCATAAGTGGAACTCAAGGATTCCACTGTTTTTTACCGGATAACACTACACCCGATAAAATAATTGCCAAAATGTTTTCTTTTTCTGATGATCATAAATATTTCAGTTTAAAGGCAAAAAAAAATATATAAATTAATTTTTTAATGTATTTATTTATAATATTGATTAAATTATAATGTTTATAGAAAAAATATTTTTAATTTTTTTTTCTAATGTTAGTGTGGGTGATGTTGAAATTATAACAAAATCTTTGATCATTGGGATCTCCAATTCTTATTCTGAATAAAAACCTGTTTCTCAATCAGAAATACACAGAAAATGGTTCAAATTTATTGCAGGTGTTAAAATATGAAATGTTTAATTTATTAGATCCACATTTAGTACAGGATTATTAACTTAATAAAAAAACACATGTGAATTTTTCATATACCAAACTTTAAAAAATCGTAAGAAAAAATCCATATTGAATTGCTGACTTTTTATTTCTCAATTTCATAGCTATGTTTACTTTAAAATTTGTGAAAAACAAAAAAAAAAAGATACTTTTTGAGATATGAGCTTTGAAGTAAACCAAGGTTTTACGCACCGCCTAGAGGAAAAGAGAAAAGTTATTAATTTTAAACTTTCTTATTTCAATTATTCAATTATTTTCCTTTTTACTTCAAAAATATACTTAAGTCGGATGGAATTTGTGGCACCTATTCACAAAACATTAACACCATTACCAAAACTACGTGAAAAAGCCTCAAAAATTCAACGGAGCATAACTCCGATTCAGAGTACTCAAAAAATAAAAGCAGAAATTACTCTTTTCCTTTCGTCAATACCAACAATATATCAAAATTTCAGATTTTTTAAAAATCAAAAATTTAAAAATCAACAAAATAAATGTACGTTTTCAAAACTATATATTCCACTAAACGACAATGTATTTTAATTATTTCATTGCTTTATTCAAATTGTTCCTCGATTACTACCTATAGAATCGTAGGGGAAAACTAACAAAATTTCTATAAAGAATCGTTAAAAAAAGTAGTCTAAATTTCACTATAGAATCGTTGCGTCTGTCTTGAATCAAGCGGCTCGCTATATAAACGTGTAAAAAGGTTGTTTCTGGTGACCTTAATATGCAGAACGGAACGTCGAATACGAATTCACAACAATTTGCGTTGGGCCTAAGGTTAACACCCTAACCCCGGAAAAAAAACTAATATGTTAAATTTGGTGATCAGAAAAAGAAAAACAGACCCGGACAACAAAACAGAATGTTACCTGGACGTGAAAAAGGACCAGACTACCGAATCGGAACGTGAAACGTGCGCAGCCTGAGCTCTTATAAGTCTGGAAACTATGAGAGCCTATGCTCTTATAAGTCTGGAAACAGAGGCTGAGAGGTATAGGATGGATATTATTGCTCTATAAGAAATTAGACAGCCGATAATCGGAAAACAAGATTTGGATAGTCACTCTCTATACTGTAGTGGTCATCCTTCTCGAAGAGAATTTGGTACTGGCTTTTTGTTGGTGCACGCATACAAGAAGCCGTGATGAAATTCATCCCGGTCAGTGAGAGGATCTGCTACCTACGTGTACGTGGTACATATAACAATATTTCTCTTATTGCCGTGCATGCACCTACTGAAGCTAAGACCGTCGACGAGAAGGATAATTTCTACATAGCACTGGAAGAGGTTATGAAACAAACACCAACACGCGACTTCATTATGGTTCTTGGTGACTTTAATGGACAGGTTGGAGGAGATATCTCTTATGGAAATGTAGTGGGTCCCAACAGCCTGCATTTGAATTCGAATGATAATGGTGAGAGAATGACTGAGTTTGCATTATCAAATAATTTGAGAATTGCCAGTACGTTCTTTCCGCATCGATCGATTCATAAACAGACTTGGGTCTCACCGAATGGAAACACTCGAAATCAAATTGATCACGTTCTAGTAACAGCACGTTTCTTTTCGAGTGTTCGGGATGTGCGATCCTTTAGAGGTGCATACATTGGAAGTGATCACTTCCTTGTATGTGCAACGATAAGGTTCCACTTCCCAAATCCAGGCATTCCAAAATTCAATCAACGGAAACGTTTTAACATCTCATCATTAAAGAATGCTGAAACAGAAGAGAGATATCAAATCCATATTGCCGAAACATTGGAGAAATCAGAAACCATTAATGGAGACGTCGATCAGTCATGGTATTTGCTCAAAGATGCTGTTTTAAGCGCTGCTGAGGGAATACTTGGACGACCACAGAACAACTCCCAGAAGCCATGGATGGATCAAACATGTCTTGACGCTATTCAATACAAAAGAGATTGCTATCTGAAGTGTCTACAAGGACGCAATACCAGGTCAACGAAGGAGAACTATAAACTGGCAAGACAAGCCGTTACAAAGCTATGTAGACGAACGAAGAGAGAATGGTGGAAGAGACAGTGTGAGGAGATTGAAAGCTTCAATAAGGAACATCAATCGCGTAACTTCTTTCAACAGATCGACTGCTATTCAAAACGAAGATGAGGAGCTACAAGTAGACCTTAAAAATATTTTAGATACTTGGGCTGCTTATTTTGAGAATCTTCTCAACTTAAGTGACCAGCAACAAGTCGGGCGACGAGCAAAGCTTATTCGTGCGTCAAAGGTACATGTAGACGAACCCACCAAAGAGGAATTCGATGCGGCGCTGTCAAAATTAAAATGCAATAAAGCACCTGGTATCGACGATATAACATCCGAAATGATTGTACATGGTGGCGAAACTCTATCCTCAAGATTAGCAGAGACATAATCATAACGGGACTGCCAATGAATGTTGATTCAAATGAAATTATCACAAAAATAGCTGCCCTGTTAAAGTTTCAAAAAAATGACATCATGTTTCACTTCAATAAAATTATAACCACTAAAACAAAAGATAATAACAAATACCTTCAAATAATTGCTAGATTCAAAGATATTTCCATGAAAGAAGACTGTATGAAGAAATGAAAATTATTTGGACCGATATTAATTAAACAATTATTTGAAGGAGAATCTTCACCAACAAAAAAATTATATATAGGAGATAGACTAATCAACTTTTATTCTAACTTGTTGGCAGAGAGCAAAAAACTAAAAAATCAAAAAATGATTTCTTCAGTATGGTTTAATAAAGGTCGTATTTATATTAGACTACCAAAAATAAACAACACAGAATCTTCTCCTCTGGCTATTAATTCCTTGGAAGACATCTATAAGCATATAAATGATGACAAGAATAACATTAACAACAACACACTATCACATCAAGAACTCCATGAATAATTATCGAATCTATAATTGGATTGCGAAACTGTAGCATTTGCTGTAGCATTAATCTTAAGTTTTTAATTTCTCAATTTCTTTAACAAAACAAACTACTAAAACTTAATATAGTTTATAGATTCTAATATAACACAGGTTGTATACCAAATTTATTTAATATTATTACAAAAACTATTGATTCATATTTTATATATTGCATACATATGTACATGTTTTTTTTTTCTTTTTAGAAAAAATTTACATCAAAATTTGCAATACTAACGCATTTAATATTAATCATATATACAAACGGTTATTTTTTTTCGGAATTTATATCAGTTAAAAAAATGGCACAAACGGATTACATATGTTTAAATGACCAGGGTGGTTATTTTGTAGTGTTATCTCACTAGGTGAGATAAATAGTGAGATAAAAAAATTATGTTTAAATGATTTCTTTTATCTAATATAATCGATCAAAAACAAATATTTTATCTCACTTTTTATCTCACCTAGTGAGATAACACTACAAAATAACCACCCAAGTATCTATTAAATATCACTCGAAAGTGTATTATGGTAATACCGTAAACTCAATCAACTGTATTTGTTTAAATGTACATAGTATACGCAACAAATATCATGAGGTGGTAAATTTGATAAACTCATTTAAAATTGATATACATATAATTGCACTCACAGAAACATGGCTATATGAGAATGAAAATAAATTTTTTGGCATTCCAGGCTATACAGCATTTCACTCAAATAGACCTATAGACTCTCGGCTTGGCCGTGGTGGAGGAGCTAGCTTATATATAAAAAACGAACTTTCTGCTAATCTTGTTAGAACCAATAATTATGACGATATTAATATAGTTGTTGTTAGAATCAAGGAACTTAATATAAATATAGCATGCATATATAGATCAACTCAATCTAAAGTAGATGAATTTTTACATTTATTAGAAAACTTACTTGCACATACGACAAAAATTATGATAATGGGGGATATCAATATAGATCTACTGGATAGTAACGACACTAGAGTGAACACTTATATTGACCTTGTGGTATCAAATGGTTTCATATTCTTAAATAGTATTGAAACAATGTTTGCAACTCGTGTCTCTCAAACATCAACTACAATCTTAGACCACGTCCTAACAGATTTGGTTACATATAATTATAACTTTTCGATTAAAGATGTCTCATCCTTAACGGATCATAAAATGGTTGCGCTAAACTTTGATATTTCTCATATAAAATCAAAAGATCTAATTCAATATGATGTTTTAAATTACACTGGTATAAGCAATGATCCTTTCTGGAATGATTTGGACCAATTTGCCGATTTCGATGAATTTATATATACTTTAAGTGATTTGATTTCCCGTAACCAACGTAAAATTAAGTTGAAAAAGACAATTGATCCACTACAACCTTGGATGACTCAAGAGATTAAAGAATTATACAAGGTTAAAGAAAAATTCTTTAGATTAAAAAAACGTTTCCCAAATCATGAATACATAGTGGAACGTTATCATGCCTATAAAAAAAATCTAAATAGGAAGATACGCCATTCTATTCTTGAATATAATGGTAAAAAGTTCCAAGATAGTTTGACAAATCCAGTCAAATATTGGGAAAATATTAAAGAGGTAGTTTTTCATTCCACTAAAAGAAATGCTTCTAAAAATATTCATCTTAAGCACAATGATGTTATAGTGGATGACCAATCTGAAGTTTCTGAAATTTTTAATAATTTTTTTGTAAATGTTGGTACTAGTTCATCGACTTATCAATCAAACATAAATAATAGAATTTCTTCTCCTATCTATAATATTGCAAACCCGTTTAGTATTAAAAAAACTACAGAATATGAAATCCAACACATTATAAATAAACTTAATGTCCGAGCAGCTACGGGACTAGATAATATTTCAACCAAATTTCTAAAATTGTATTCTACTCTTCTGTGTCCTGTAATCTCGAAGTTAATAAATATATCGATAGAAAATAGCATATTTCCTCAATCATTAAAAGCAGCCAGAGTTATTCCAATTTATAAAGAAGGAAATAGTTTGGACCCAAGCAATTACCGTCCTATTTCAATTTTAAACTCAATCTCAAAAATCTATGAGAGAGTGCTATATAATCAACTGCTTAATTTTTTAGAGTCTAATAAAATACTCTCTGAAAACCAGTTTGGTTTTACAAAATCATCTAACACGACAGCTGCATGCTTAAACCTAACTGACTTTATCAGTTCCAATCTTGATAAAAAAAGATATGTATCGTGTTTGTTCTTAGACATCAAAAAAGCATTTGATACACCGGAACACCCTATTATAATTAAAAAACTAGAAGATATGTCGCTCACGGAAAACCAAATATGCCTTTTTAAACAATACCTGCTTAACAGAACACAAATAGTTATTGTTGGTGGAAAAGCAAGTCAACCTTATACTATTAAAAAAGGAGTACCACAAGGCTCCATTCTAGGTCCACTTCTTTTTAATATTTTCATTAATGATCTTACTCTGTTAAAATTATTTGGAAAAATTCAACTATATGCCGATGACGCGGTTATTAAATACGAGAGTTCCTCCCTAGAAGATCTGTACAAAGATATGCAATACGATCTTAATATTATTCAGAACTGGTTTAACGAAAACTGTGTAGCTATAAATGTAAAAAAGAGTAAATATATGGTTTTTGAGAATAATCGAATAGACTTTCAGCAGTGCGACTTGCTTTATAAGCTGACTTATAACTGTGAATATATTGAGAGAGTTGAGCAATATAAATATCTTGGACTTCTGATTGACCACCAACTAAAATGGGACAAGCACGTCGATAAAATCAAAAGTAGTATAGTTCCATATATTTTCACCCTAAAGAAGATTAGCAAATTGGTCCCAAATAGAGCTTTATTTATGATTTATAACTCGTATATTTTATCTCAAATAGTGTATTTAAATCCTATCTGGAGTGGCTGTTCAAAAAAAAAGATGAAGGAGCTTTTTATCTTGCAAAAGAGAGCAATTAAATATATAAATAAATTGCCTTACACATACTCAACTGAACAACTATTTTTACGTCACCCACGCTATACATCATTATATATTATAAATAAAACTGAATTAATACTAACCGTATTTAAAATTATTACAAATAGAATAAAACATTCATTTAATCTAACCAAAGCGTCTGACAGGCATTCACACGACACACGTCAACGGTCTAACTATCTAATTGAACCCTTTAGATCCCGAATGAGCCTTCATAATGTACTATATAATAGTTTGAATCTATATAATTCCCTACCGTCAGAAATTAAGGATGAACAAAACTTAAAACGTTTTAAAACAAAGCTGAGAAAGTATTTAGCTTAAAACACAATAAGATCAAAGTTTAGTAATGCCTATAAATTAAGTTTCTTCTCTAACCCATCTCGCAATGTAATTAAAAACGTGTTATAATAGCCCACATAGTTGCAATGATATCTAAATCTGGAGCAACAATACTTAAAAATAAAGGAAAAAGAAAGAATATGTACATGTGAATTTAATTAAGTAAATAAAATTGAAGTATATACTTTAATTTCTTAAAATACTAATTTTGTTTATTACGTATATGTAATTTAATATTAAATAAATTATTCTGAATAAAGAAAAAAAAAAAAAAAAAAAAAAAAAAAAAGATTGTTTGAACTTGTTCAAATGATCTGGAGGACTGAAACCATACCACAGGACTGAAACAAAGCTATGCTGATACCAATCCATAAAAATGGTAATCGCCAACAATGTGCAAACTACAGAGGAATCGCTCTCCTTTGCACAGCATATAAGATCTTTTCCTACATTTTGCTATCCAAAATCAATCCTTTTGCTGAACAACTGTTTGGAGAATATCAGTGTGGTTTCCGGCGGGGCCGAGGTACCACCGATGCACTTTTCTCGATAAGGATGATTTTGGAAAAGTGTCGAGAGTTCAACATACCTGTGCACCAACTTCTCATTGATTTCAGGCAGGCCTACGACTCTCTCGAACGAGAGACTCTATGGTCTGCTCTGGTGTCAATGGAAATTCCTGGTAAACTGGTATCACTATGCAAAATGACAGTACAGAACTCTCAATGCTGTGTGCGAGTAGAGAACGAAATATCAAAATTTTTTAAAGTCGACTCCGGATTAAGACAAGGTGATGCTATCTCTCCTATACTTTTTAATCTAGCCTTGGAATATGTGTGCCGTCAAAAGAAACTACCGACTAATAACAATATCTTGTCAATAAACTCAGTACAGATGATTGCTTACACTGATGATGTTGTCATCATCGACCGAAGTGAAGCTGTTATGAGTGAGACTTTCAAGTCGCTTGAGAGTGGTGCTAGGAAAATTGGTCTGCAAATTAACTACAATAAAACCAAACATATGAATGTTTCAAGAGAGGCTGAGAAGAAAGATTTGATGTGCGGCGATGAACGAATTGAGGGAGTTGAATCTTTTAAATATTTGGGATCAATGGATGACTCAAACAACAGCATACTTACAGATATTAAAGCTCGAATCGCTGCAGGTAATCGAACTTTCTACTCAATTAAACCTCTCCTTGGATCACCGTATGTATCAACTAACACCAAGCTCAAGTTACACAAGACATTGATTAGACCGGTTGTGATGTATGGGTCACAAACGTGGACCCTTACACAAAATGACGAATCGCATTTATCTGTATTTGAACGTAAGATCCTACGCTACATTTTTGGTCCACTTAAGACAGACGATGGAGAGTATAGAACCCGGTATAACTTTGAGATCAGAGACCTTCTTGAGGGTCCTGATATAATAGGTTGTATCCGTTCTAACAGGATTGCTTGGTTTGGGCATGTTCTACGAGCTGGAGTTGAATCTTTTAAACATTTGGGATCAATGCTTGACTCAAACAACAGCATACTTACAGATATTAAACTCGAATCGCTGCAGGTAATCGAACTTTCTACTCAATTAAACCTCTCCTTGGATCACCGTATGTATCAACTAACACCAAGCTCAAGTTACACAAGACATTGATTAGACCGGTTGTGATGTATGGGTCACAAACGTGGACCCTTACACAAAATGACGAATCGCATTTATCTGTATTTGAGCGTAAGATCCTACGCTATATTTTTGGTCCACTTAAGACAGACGATGGAGAGTATAGAACCCGGTATAACTTTGAGATCAGAAACCTTCTTGAGGGTCCTGATATAATAGGTTGTATCCGTTCTAACAAGATTGCTTGGTTTGGGCATGTTCTACGAGCCGATTCACAGTCTGGAATGATTAGAAAAATGTACGTTAGTACCCCAGGGAGTGGGCGACCGCGAGGTAGACCACGACTACAATGGGAGACTGACGTAATAAACGACCTTAAAAAAATCGGCTGCCATGGTAATTATGTCGCTGTTGCGAATGACCGTGGTGAATATTCAAAGCTGATTAGCCTGGCAACGCTCCTACATGGAGCATGAACGCCTTAAAAAAAAAAAAAAAAAAAAATCGTTGGGAAATATTCCATAGCGATTCAAGTGGTAGTATTACATGATGAATCATAGTAGAGCATTCGTTCACGAATCTGGCGGACATTTTATTTTTTTGCATATAAAATTCCATACCTTTTCCATCACGATTCTACTACTCAGAGAAGAAGTTTCTTCAACGATTCATGGACGAATCGATAGCATTTTATTTGCTGGGATATGTCACAGCTCAATTGCTACTAACCTTTCGACATAAAATAAAATAATCGGTTACAAATTTAATATAAGTAAAGGTGCAATCTCGATTACATTGCGCTAACGCGTTTTTTGAGAGAAATAGGTTGGAAAAAATCTATTTTTTCAGTGTAAGATATATTGTATTACAGTTTGCCTAAAGTAGGACATTTTTATAGTAAAGTAGAACGTAGGACATTCTTGCTCCAAAGGAGGACTGTCCTACCGAAAGGGACAGGACACGTGGCAACCCTAGTTTTAACCTTAAAGTTATACATTATCAATAAAAAATTAATAGATAAAAAATTAATAGTGCATGGTTTTTATCAAATTATGATTTAAAATAACTAATTTAACTAACAATTGCAGATCTATGCATAAAATTACCGAGATGAATTGATAATTTATAACTTTTTCCTCAATCATAATATATTGTGACGATTATGGAAGATGATAGAACACCACAACAATAGAACTTTCAAGAAAATTCTCGTTAGCTCTACAAATATAAAAATCAATAAAAGATAACAATGCAACCAAAGTAAACAGTTAATAGGAAGTATTTGTTTTATCGAATAAGGATTGGTTAACGAAATAAAAATTGGTAAATAAAACAATTGAAAAGAATAGATTTCACACCTAGGTGTCAATATTTGAAGATCGTCTTATTGTTGATAAAGTAAGGAAAAAAAAGGGTGTGTTCTATCTAGAACATCACAGCAGTTTCGAGGCTATTTCATGTAGTATATATAAGAGGTGTTCTTCGAGGATAGGATTAGTATAAAAATTGTTAGCGATACAAAGAGTATAAAAATTGTTAGCGATACAAAAAGTATAAAAATTTAACAGTGATAAAGGCGAAGTAAAATTAACAGTGTTATAAGTAGAAAGTTGAAATTGATATTGTGAACAAGCATTAAAGAACTATAAGTGGTGAAATATTGTTAGTACAAGAAGAACTAAAAGGGGAATAGTAATAGGAGAAATATTTTTATTGTAAAATCTTGAACGAATAAAATTATAACGTTTAGAAAATCCATTGTGTTTTAAATTTCCTGATTTAGTGATCGAACTAAATAATTGTAACTCGGCTAAAGAAACGTTACAACTGGTGTCAGAAGTGAAATTGGGAAATAAGATGGATTTGAATGGATTAAAAGTTCAAGATCTGAAGAGCGAATTGGAGAAAAGGAATCTTTCAACAACGGGAACGAAGAATGAGTTGAAAAAGAAGCAGATGAAAATCCAGATGCAGGAAATAGTGAAGATAAAGATGGTGCTGTTGAAGCAACGAGGCAAGTCGTACCAGCAAACAACAACTTTGCACAGTTAATGGCTTTGATGGAGCAAATGAGTTTCAACATGAGAGCAGATGTAAAGGCAAACATGGAGGTTATGAACAAAAAGTTAGATTTGCAAAGTAACAGCATGAGTAATGAAATGAAAAAGTTAGATGTCAACATCAATCAACAGTCTGCAAACATCGATCAACAATTAGCTGCAAGTCGAGAAGAAATAAAGCAGCAGTCCATAACCATCAATCAACAGTCGGCAAACATCGATAAACAATTGGCAACAAATCGAGAAGAAATGAAGCAATTAATGGAAGAAAAGATTCTTCAAATTTCAAACACATTCCATGGAGAGGTCGAGAAAGTACAACAAGAAGTAAAGCATTTGGAGCAGAAAGTTCTCGACGAAAACCAGAAAGTACAATCAATGGTTGTGAATTTTGAAAAAAGGCTTCAAGATGTTGAAATTAATGGTAAAACAATTCACACGGTTCAACAAACACAAAGCATGAAGTTAAAACCGCCACCATACGATGGTACATCATCGTTTGGCATTTTCAAATTCCAATTTGAAACGGCAGCTGATCAGAACAGTTGGAACGAAACACATCGTGTGGCAGCTTTAATAGTGGCTCTGAAGGGTGAAGCAGCAGAAACAATACAAGCAGTTCCAGAACAAGATCGAAGGAGCTACAATGAGATCATGAAAGCTTTAGATCGCAAGTATGGTAGTGACCACAAGCGGGAGATATACAGACTTGAGTTGAAGGGTCGCTATCAGCGAATTGGAGAAAGTTTGCAAGAGTTTTCGTCTGCGATCGAACGTCTGGTACATATGGCACATGGAAATACATCACCAGACTATATAGAAAGAATGAAGATAGATGCGTTCATCGACGGCATAAGAGATCCAGAGACGCGGAAGTCAGCTATGATGCCACCTAAAGCCACATTTACTGAAACAATAGCTTGTGCGTTGACTAGTGAGACAGCACAAGCAATTGTCAAACCAACAATCAAAGTACGCCGTGTAGAAATGGAAGAAGAGGGCAGTTTTAGGCCTCAAAGAAGACCCCAAGAATTCAACAGTAGAATAAGATGTTGGGTATGTGACAAACTTGGTCACATATCTCGAGAATGCAGAGAGGTCAGACGAAAACGGGGAAGATCAACATCACCAATTAGACGGAGATCATCTGAAGAAAAGGCTCAAGCGGGAGAGGATGGTCAAATAGCAGCGGAAGGGTTAAACTAAAACGAGTCAGCTTTAAGGGGCGTAAGCTGGCTCCCACAACCGAATGCCCCATAATCTCCATCCCTATTTCAAGAATCGCTAGGAATGGTGACAGTCTAACGATTGGAGCTGAAATTGATGACAACAACTGTACCATTACACTAGATACTGGAGCAACTCGCACAATAGTCCGTACAGATTTACTAAAAGGGGAATTACAACCAGCAGAAAAATATCGAATACAAACAGCAACAGGGGAAAGTGCAACTATCAGGGGAAGCAAAATTGCTGATATAAAAATAGGAAATACGCACTTTCATCATGAAGTTCTAGTGGCAGACATCGTTGATGAAGTAATTTTGGGCATGGACTTCTGGAGGCCGAATGCATTTGTAATAGACGCTGGAAATGGAGTACTCAAGTATGGTAACGTAGAGTTTGTTCTGCAGATGAATGGTGCAGAATCAAGTATGAGGCGAATAATATTGGAACATCGCGAAAAGCTGCCACCTAATACCGAAACAATCGTCTGGGGAAGATTGGAGGGAGATTCTGGGTCACCGAGGTTGTGGGTTGTGGATGAAAATGGTCTACAACATCAAGAGATCATTATATGGAAAACATTAGTTGTACCAGATGAAAACTTAAGAATACCGATTAGAACACTAAATCTGTCAGACAAAGCAAAAACCCTCAAGAAAGGAACAATCGTCGGTAAATGTGAAGAAGTAACTACCATTGTGAAATGTGAACAACAGCACACAGAAAGGAAAATCGAAAATCAAACGCAGAAGAAAGAAATACAAAATCTACTACAGAGGTGGACAACAGAGCTTACAAAAGAACAAAAGAAAGAAGCAGTTGCTCGAACGTTATTCATCCATCTTCTGCAGCACATCAGCAGACAACGGAAGAACTAATCTGGTTAAACATAAAATTGACACGGGAGCAGAGATGCCGATTCGCCAAGCACCAAGAAGATTACCATTAGCAAAACGGGAAGCAGCTGATAGAATGGTAAAGGATATGAAAATGGCTGGTGTTATCGAGCAATCAGATAGTCCATGGAGTTCACCTGTGGTTTTAGTTGGAAAGAAGGATGGAACTATGAGATTCTGCGTCGACTACAGAAAACTGAATGCAGTAACAAAGAAAGATAGCTACCCATTACCTCGAATTGATGATACCTTGGACACATTATCAGGTGCCAAATTATTCTCAACATTAGATCTGCAAAGTGGTTATTGGCAGGTAGAAGTCCAAGAAGAGGATCGAGAAAAGACAGCGTTTAGTGTGGGTAGTGGGTTATGGCAGTTTAACGTTATGCCGCTCGGGCTATGTAATGCTCCCGCAACATTTGAACGTTTAATGGAACGTGTGCTGAAAGGATTACATTGGAGAACGTGCCTTGTGTACTTGGACAACATCATTGTAATGGGCAAGGATTTCGACGATCATTTGAAGAATTTAGAAGAAGTCTTCGAGAGAATCCAAGCAGCAGGACTAAAATTGAGTCCAAAGAAATGTACACTATTCAGAGAAGAAGTAAAGTACTTGGGGCACAAAGTAACAACAAATGGAATACATACAGATGCTGATAAGATCACAGCAGTAAAAGAATGGCCAAGACCTAAGAATTTACATGAGCTTCGCAGTTTTCTGGGATTGTGCACTTACTACCGACGTTTTGTACCAGGATTTGCCAATGTTGCTAAGAGTCTACATGAGCTCACGAGGAAGGATAAAGCTTTTGAATGGACCGAAAAGCAAGAAGACGCGTTTGTGGAGCTTCGGAAAAGATTGTGCACTGCACCAGTTCTGGTTTACCCTATACCAAATTTTATATTCATATTAGACACTGATGCCAGCAATGATGGTATAGGAGGAGTGTTATCTCAAGAAATTGATGGACAAGAAAAAGTAATAGCTTATTACTCAAAAATACTGTCCAAGCCAGAAAGAAATTATTGTGTAACCCGTAAAGAATTGCTGGCTATAGTGGAATGTGTAAAACATTTTCACAAATATTTGTACGGTCAAAAATTCCATTTGAGAACTGATCATGGAGCATTGAGGTGGCTACTGCAATTTAAGAACCCGGAAGGACAAGTAGCACGATGGATTGAACGCTTACAAGCTTATGATTTCGACATTGAACATCGAAGGGGAAGTGCACATGGAAATGCTGATGCATTATCAAGAAGGCCATGCCAGGTGGAATGCAAGCACTGTAATCGGGCGGAAAGTAAGGAAAACATTATTGATGTCAGGCTTCTGCAAGTGCTTCCTAGTGAAGACTGGACGCATGAAGTGGTAAGGAAGGAGCAACTGGAAGATCCGAGCTTGGCACCAATAATAAAGTGCAAGGAAAAGGGAGAAAAACCTATATGGAGTGAGATTGCCGATAAAAGTCAAACATTGAAGGCATATTGGGCACAATGGGACAGCCTCTGTATTGAAGATGGATGCTTGAAAAGAATTTGGGAAAGTCCTGACGGATCAGTTAAAGAATCAATGATAGTAGTTCCCAAAATAAGAATACCTCAAGTATTAAAGGAATATCATGAAGGAACCAGTGGCGGTCACCTGGGTATTAACAAAATCCTTGCTAAAGTACGGCGTAGATTTTATTGGTCAGGAGCACGTCAATCGGTAGTGGAATGGTGTCAAGCATGCGATCAATGTGCGGCTGCAAAGGGACCTGCAAGAAGTAGCCGTGGTAACATGAGGCAGTATAATGTAGGAGCACCCTTCGAGAGAATTGCGATGGATGTAGCTGGACCATTTCCGACTTCTGATAACAACAACAAATATGTGCTAGTCATAATGGATTATTTTAGCAAATGGCCAGAAGTGTGTGCAATACCAAACCAAGAAGCAACAACGATCGCTGAAGCAGTAGTTAGCAATTGGATAAGTCGCTACGGAGTACCGATGGAGATTCACACAGATCAAGGAAGAAATTTTGAATCTACTATATTTCAAGAAATCTGTCAGATACTTGGGATTAATAAAACTAGAACAACTGCTTCACATCCCCAATCAGACGGCATGGTGAAAAGATTTAATGCTACTCTTGAGAAATATCTAGCAAAAGTAGTAAACAAGAATCAACGTGATTGGGACCGTCATATTCCGTTATTCTTGATGGCTAATAGATCAGCAGTGCATGATACAACCAAAACGACGCCTGCTACAACCATTTTTGTAAATGATTTACGGCTACCTGGTGATCTGAAGTTTGGGATTATTCCATCGTCCACATTATGTGTCCAAGATTATGTTAATAAACTTCAAAAAGAACTTGAGGAGGTACACACGTTTGTAAGACAGAAAGCACAGATATCCAGTGATCGAATGAAGGCTCGGTATGACATTCGCGCAAACAACAAAGGATTTGAGGAAGGACAACTAGTATGGCTACACAATCCACAGCGGAGAAAAGGATTATCTCCAAAACTACAAACATCTTGGGAAGGACCCTATACCATCATAACAAAATTAAACGATGTCGTTTATCGAATAAAGAAAGGTCAACGAGCGAAACCAAAAGTCGTTCATCTAGAAAGATTAGCACCCTACAGAGGGGGAGATTTAGATTCTATTCGGGACGAACAGAAATAAGTGGGGGAGAATATGACGATTATGGAAGATGATAGAACACCACAACAATAGAACTTTCAAGAAAATTCTCGTTAGCTCTACAAATATAAAAATCAATAAAAGATAACAATGCAACCAAAGTAAACAGTTAATAGGAAGTATTTGTTTTATCGAATAAGGATTGGTTAACGAAATAAAAATTTGTAAATAAAACAATTGAAAAGAATAGATTTCACACCTAGGTGTCAATATTTGAAGATCGTCTTATTGTTGATAAAGTAAGGAAAAAAAGGGTGTGTTCTATCTAGAACATCACAGCAGTTTCGAGGCTATTTCATGTAGTATATATAAGAGGTGTTCTTCGAGGATAGGATTAGTATAAAAATTGTTAGCGATACAAAGAGTATAAAAATTGTTAGCGATACAAAAAGTATAAAAATTTAACAGTGATAAAGGCGAAGTAAAATTAACAGTGTTATAAGTAGAAAGTTGAAATTAATATTGTGAACAAGCATTAAAGAATTATAAGTGGTGAAATATTGTTAGTACAAGAAGAACTAAAAGGGGAATAGTAATAGGAGAAATATTTTTGTTGTAAAATCTTTAACGAATAAAATTATAACGTTTAGAAAATCCATTGTGTTTTAAATTTCCTGATTTAGTGATCGAACTAAATAATTGTAACTCGGCTAAAGAAACGTTACAATATATAATGGAATGCAAATGACAATTAGATTTTAGTTAACGTGTGATCTAAAATTTTGTCGAAGCATGTTTTTATTACATATGTAATTTCAAACATTTTTACACACTTTTATTTAACTTGACTCTTGAGAGCTTTGATGGGTGGAATTTTGTGATTCATTTTTCAGTAACTTCCCATTATGTGATTGATCCCAAATTGAGAAGACAAGTTTGTTGAAGCAGTCAGTACGTATTTCTAAAACTTTTAAAGCAAAAAACTTTATAAATCTGAAGAAAAAAAAATCAAATTTTTCTTCATTCTGAAAGACCTTAAAGAATTGCACTGAAATCCTCATCCTCTGGTTGACTCATTTTGAGCGAAGGAATTTTGGTAATACTGTGTATATCATTATAATCATAGACATCATACATGTTTGTGTCATTTCATATGGATAAAAGGCCTTACATTATAAATAATGAACACAAAAAAAAAATAAAAGTATGACATTTCGTTAAAAGCTTATAGACCTTTTTTCTTAAAGTTCAAATCGTTATTTTGGTGTATTTGATAGATTACATACAGCAATGATAATTAAAAATCAGTTATTATGTATGAAAATCCATAAGATCTGAATGCCCATTTACCGCGCTGAAATTTTGCTCATAATGAGTATCTCAATATAATAGAGGACATATTACACATTTTTGTCATTTTTATATGAAAAAAAAAATAAATAAAAAAATTTAAAAAACACACTTTTTGAAAAACGAACTAAAAAGTAGAAAATAAATTTTGCATTAACACCAGCGTTATGTCTTTTATAATTATATTTCCTTTGAAATTGTTAGAAGAAAAAATATTTAAATGGTATTTAACACATCTTAGCATAGATGCAAATATTAAATTTTTGACTAATTTAAAATGCTAATTTTCGATTGACAAACAGTTTTCCGTTCCCATTTGTTACATAAAATAAAAGTGGGTGGCGCATACATTAATATAGAAAAGGAACAAATGTATTCTATGTTAATCTCTAACAAGAGAGACTACCAACGTTTATTCCCTTTCCTTTCTGAATGCGCCACCCACTTTTATTTTATGTAACAAATGGGAACGGAAAACTGTTTGTCAATCGAAAACTAGCATTTTAAATTAGTCAAAAATTTAATATTTGCATCAATGCTAAGATGTGTTAAATACCATTTAAATATTTTTTCTTCTAACAATTTCAAAGGAAATATAATTATAAAAGACATAACGCTGGTGTTAATGCAAAATTTATTTTCTACTTTTTAGTTCGTTTTTCAAAAAGTGTGTTTTTTAAATTTTTTTTTTCTATGTTAAAACATATGTAAAAACACAGTGTATCATACAAAGTTGTATGAAAAATTTCACCTATTTTTGTATTTGTTTTACGGACAGGAGAAAATAAAATATTTTATATATTATGCTTAATATATAGTCAGTAATAGTTCATGAACAAATTTTAATTATTTAATTGTAGTAAAATGAGAAAATTCATAGATAATTTTTAAAATTATTCAAGTTGCGTTTTGTATAAAATCCCATATTTTTTTTTGATTTTATTCTTTTTTCCCCCTTTTGCAGCGCCATTGCGGCAAACACCGGAACAAAAATTCGCTGAATAACATATTTGATAGTCTATAAGTAGGTAAGGCTCCACCGTGCGGTGAGAACCAAAGCCCCTATATTTCACGCATATATAATTGGTCTAGACTTAAATTGCAATAATTGTTTTAATCTTTTGTAATTGTTGTTGTAATTTGATTATTAGCATTAAATAAGAGTTAGCTTTGGTAATGATATGATTTTTGATTTTTTTTGACCTGGAAAATGTTGTACTTGAGCTAGATGATTGACCCAGAGACAGTAGACATTAAATCAAGTGGTAGTTAACTAGATAACTGGCATAACTTGACACTGAAAATATTTTGAATGCTGAAATAAGAGTATACATATATAAAAACATGAGATAACGTCGTCGTTTTGATTTTTTTGATTTTTTTGATTTTTTGAGATTTTTTTGACCTGGAAAATGTTGTACTTGAGCTAGATGATTGACCCAGAGACAGTAGACATTAAATCAAGTGGTTGTTAATCAATTAAATTACTCAACTTGACACTGAAAATATTTAAACTGCTGAAAGAAGAGTGAACACAAAACAAATATTTTCCAGTTTCCTTACATACAAAAATCGTGTTCCCGACAAACAATTTTGCTATTTGTAACCGTAAAAAGACTGAAATGTTATCGCTGACTGTTATCGGGCACAAGTGGTTACGTAACTGATTTGTTACCATATTTTGGTCAGACAATAGGCGGTAACGGTAACCGAACGAGGACCGTGTCGGTTACATTTCAGTATTCGTACGCTTACTATTTCAGTTACTTTTCAGATGATTTTAGTAATTTGCTGGGTATAATTACGGTTATATTACAGTTACTAAATGGTATTTGTGTCGGTTACATTTAGGTCGCTATTGGTAATTTGACGGAAACAATACGATTATATTTCTAGTATTTGGTGATGTTTTTTTCGGTTACATTTTGGTAATTTTTTAGTCATTTGACGGAAACAATTTTGGTTATATTTAAGGTATTGATCGTAGTTGTGTCAGTTACATTTCGGTTGTTTGTGGTAATTTGACATATAAATTCTAAAATATTATTATTATTTTAAAATCTTAATATAAGATATATAGAATATAATAGAATTTTAGAATTTATATTTAGATTTTATTATATATTTTATATAAAACGTTTTAGAATTTATATGTCAAATTACCTCAAACAACCGAAATGTAACCGACACAACTACGATCACTACCTGAAATATAACCATAATTGTGCCCGTCAAATGAATAAAAATTACTTAAATTCTTATTATTATAATTCTCTTAGAAATGGTTGAATAAAACCAAAATTAATTGCGATATTTTTATTAATTGAAAATAAATATTAATATATAAAATAAAACAATTTTTGAAATTTAGAAAAATTTAAAACTATTATTATTATAACATGTTTTGTCAAGGAGTAACATCTGCTTTGTTACAATATATAATTAAAACTGCGTTTGTGTTTTTAAACCATATAATTATAGTGAGGAATACAATACAATACGTACAAATTACAATACACTACCATTTTTAATCTCGGGACATACTCGGGGGTATTTCGAAAATTTTCGTTGTTTGCAAATGAGAATTTTAGCAAAGATGAATATGTGCTGGTGATATTTAAACTGTTTTTATTTTGTTTTGTGTTCGTAGTTCGTCTTCGTCATATTTACAGATAAAACTTTTACTTTCGGTGGTAACATTGGGACTGTAGAGGTACTGTTGGTTACAAAATGTTTGTCGGGGTTAGATGTTTAATCAACTTTTTTTCTTTGAATTTATGCAATGATACAAGTTTTTTAAGCAGGTTCGTAGCAAAATAAAATTCGATTGAGATTATCTATTGGTTTTCTTTTTTCGATCATATTTCAAAAGGTGAAAATTAATATTTATTGTTTTAATTGTTGAATGTTATTTTTTTTGTTTTTAACATTATTGTTGACCCAGAGACAGTAGACAGAAAATTAACTGGTTGTTAACTAGATAACTTACAAACTATTGAAAATATTTAGAATGCTGAAAATAAGATTATACATATTTAAAAACATGAAGTAACTTTGTTCGTCTTTTTGAAATGGAAAATTTTAGAAGAAGTTTTTTTGTAGGTTTTTCATATATTTTATTTCTTTTACAAGAGACAGTAGACATTAAATCAAGTATTAAATTGAGCATTGCCATTAAATAAGAGCTAGCTTTGGTAATGATGTGATTTTTGAATTTTTTGACCTGGAAAATGTTGTACTTGAGCTAGATGATTGATCCAGACAGTAGACATTAAATCAAGTGGTTGTTAATCAATTAAATTACTCAACTTGACATTGAAAATATTTAGAATGCTGAAAGTCTACAAAGATTTAAACCAGTAGTAGTAGTAGTAGTACAGACAGTAGACAGAAAATCAAGCGGCTTTTAACTATGACAACAAAAAAATAAGTTGATTCTCATTGGATTATGATATTTTGAATTATTGTATGTTACTATGACAACAAAACATAACAAACAGTTTCATTGGATAATGAAATTTGGAATTATTGTATAACTATGACAACAAAATAACAACTATTTCAATTGGCTAATGAAATTTAGAAAGACTGCTTTGATAAAAAAATTTATTCCTACAAATTTAAATGTTTCGTTTCGTTACTCTCAAATTTTTATCTTTTTGTTTCACAAAAAATTATATTTTATGCTTTTTGGTTTAACACACAATTTGCAAAATAATTTTCATTGAATTGAATTAGTTTTCATTCAATTAGTTTATTTTAATACATTTCAAAACACTCCTCTATTAGGAAATTGGTTTCATTACTTAAATTAGATATATAAGAAAATTCGAAAACTTAAATTTACAGATAATTAATGCATATGTACAATGAAAAGTTACTTGAACTAAATTTATTCATTTTAAACTTAAAAACCATTAATTTTCGTTAAAACTGATCTTGATTTAGTTTTTCAAAAATGTACGAGTTCTTCATTTTTTTTTTTTTTTATTTTATTTCTGTTTAATATACATTTTATTTATAATGTATTTAAATTAAAAGAGATTCTTATTTATTTATTTGTGAATTTCTTTTATTTCTCTGTTCAAAGACTCATTGTAAGTTTTTGTCGCTTTTTCTATTTAATGTTAAACCCTGCATAATTGGTGTTTTAAGTATCTTTTATTTCTGTGTTCCTTAATTTTTTAAGGTTTCTTTGAACGAATTTCTTCTTAAAATTCGTTTAAGTTGAAAATTTCTACGTTTCAATATCTTTGATAACACATAATTTGCAATTTAAGAAAAAAAATACAAATATTTTGAAGAATTTTTGTTGAAATTGATTTATTTGATTCGCAATATGTAAACAAACAGCGGTGACATGTTGTGACATGACACTTGCGTTCGCTTCGATAGTGATCATCGAAGCGAAAATAAATATAATTGGTACGTTACAACTTTTTCGTTCGATAGTAACTGTTTTACGTTGGCAGCATTTGTGCGAAGAATCGAAAAATAGGAGAATCGAAAAAAAGTGATGGTTGAAAATGTTACAAACATGCCAATTTATCGAAAATTTCGATACTTTATCGAACATCGAAAACTTCGATGTTACAACATGTCACCGCAGATTTTCAAGAAGTAAATTGTAGCTTTGGAGAATAAATCAAATTATTGTTATTTCGTTTAGATATTTTGTTTATTTGTTCCTAATTACACGTATAAATTTGAAAAAATTTCACAGATATTTTTATGTTAATTTAACATAATTCAGATTGATTTAGGTTGTAATAACTTTTTTCAATCCATTTTATACATCTTGATCACGTTCCTTCTAACTAATTAAATATTTTTCCTATTACAGAATTTATTCTACACTCAATTTGATAGTTTAGTTCTCTTAAACATTTTGGTGCATTATTCCAGTAAATACTTGAATTGCCTTCTAAACATTGGTTGTAAATTTTAAGCATGAGTAGGTCCTCCATATTGGATGGCTGCTGTTGATTAGGTAAATATGCATAAATTCCGTTTTTTGTTTCTCCATTATAAAATTCTGTAATTTTTTTTGTCGGATCTACTAACTTATTATTAAATTCGTTCCAGAAGTGTACACCAATTTTAATAACATTATTGTTTTTAGTATATTGAAGTTGTCCAACAATTAATTTTGATTCTAAGTTATATTGTTTTAATGTGTTCCACAATATTAAGTTAGTTGGAAGACAAACACCATATTTATGTGCACTAATAAATTCTTGCGAAATTATTTCGGAGATTAAATTTACTAACACAAGATCTCGTTTAAAATTTTTACTCGAATTCATAACAATTCTATTCTGTGACCGACAAATAACAAATGATATTGTTACTAGAATCGCCCCCCAATTCCAAATAAAATTATTTTATATAAAGTTCTAAAAATATGCTAAGAATTTCAATAACATATTTATTTTATTATTATTTTAGTACTATTTTGATAATAGTTTTTTCAAATTTGATTATTTTGTAAGAAAACGGTCAACAATCTTTAACTTGGCTGAAAGAACGGACAAAACCGCATGATTTTCATTTCGGTTTAAATTTATATTAAAATAATTGTGTAAACACAAAATATTTATTCACTTAACGCAGAATTTATGTTTAATTTATAAAATTCACCTAATAATCACAAAAAAACTATCCACAAATAGTAATATCAAAAATGGCATCAAGTTTGTTATTGTTTTATAGGTGTGTGTGTTTGTTTTAATTTTTGCTGGAAGACGAGTTTATTAAAAATCTCAAATTCATAAAATTGATTTACATCAGAAAAACAAACAAAATCTCTAATTTGAATTAATATTAATATGAAATGCAATTGTTCATAGCATAGATACACAAAACAGATTTTTTTTTTAATTTTTCTTTTATACAAAGAACAAAGTTAAAAAGAATAAAAACTTATGAGGGGTAAGTTAATATATTCTTTATTACAAATTTGGAAATTTTTTCGATGTAATAAGTATTTATCTGATACACCTTATTTTCATAAAAAAATTATGAATGAAAAATTGAAAGATATTTTATTTTTCATTTTAAATTATATTATGTGGTTAATAATTTTAACCAAATAAACATCAACTGTTGCAAAATTATCTACATAGATCAAGTAGTTTCGGTTAATATGTATATTTAATTTGTAATATAAAATTTGTTTGATAATTCTGTTTGTCGTTCGTGTTTTTATTTAAACTATCCAATGAATCCGATTCTACTTCTACACAAAACTGTCTGATCCCGAAATCTACCTTTTTCTAGCGGATATATCTTCCGCTGGGGCTATTTGTTTGATTGTGATTTCGGGGGTTTTGAAACCAGTTGACCAAGAAAAAAGAAATGATCACAGCAATCTATCTATCTTTACAACTTTATTTGCTAATTCTTCATGCAAAATATTAAAAACGTTTGAAAATTAAGTACAATAGATTAGTTTAGACTTTAGATCGAACATTATTTGAATAGGCTCATTTGGAACAATTTTGTTAGTCCCTTAACTCGATTCTGTCATTTTCGTCCATCAGTATAGCCGAAAAATCTATTTTAATTCTGATTATTTTAATTAAATAAAACTTTGGAATCTATTTTGAAATGCAAAAAAAAAACCAATGTGAAATTTCTACTTTTCAATTCAACTTGAATTATATGTGGGTAAATTTTCATTTTACTATCGTTTGTTATTGCTTTTATCTGAGGAGAAAGTAATTTGAATGAAAATATAAAAGACCTTTCTGAAATTTTTATTTGTTACTATTTTCTTGAGTTTAAAAGAATCATGTGAAAAAAGTTAATGTGAAATTAATAAAAAGTAACTATAGTGATTTATTTCGATTGAAATATTTAAAAAAATTTATTTCATGCCTGAAATATTCAAAAATGTAAGTTCTACAATTTGATTTAGTTTTCTTTTCATATTCTGAATTTTATATTTGAGAATACCGACATACGAAAACTGTGTTAATTATATTATTTTAATTGCAATATAAAGAACCAATTTAATTGGAGAGGAAGAATTATTTACATGAATTGAACACAATATTTTGTTGTTCGCTTCTAAAGTAATATTTTTGAAAAATTAAACATTTAAAGATTTTTTGTTTGCACATTACGAATAAAATAAATCAATTTCAACAAAAATTACAGTATACATAAACTAAAGTTATTTAAAACATCTAATATGCACAAATTAAATAAAAAATTTTTTGCAATAATTGTAGAATTTTGAAAAAAGGTTCAATCTTTGATTTTGTAATAATTTTTGAAATACTTTGTATTTCGTTCTGATTTCGTAATATTTTCTCCAAAAGGGTTTGAATGAACTTTCTTCTGTAAGTTTATTACAATATTTGAATTTCATTCAAGGACTTTATTTGAAGAGGAAAAATTATACACAATTATTTTTTGTTGTTCGCTTCTTAATTATTATTTCTTGAAAAATCTTTTTGTTTACATATTGCGAATCAAATAAAACAATTTCAACAAAAATTTTTTTTGACATTACTAATATCAACAAAGAAAATTTAAAAAATAAACGTTTTGTTAACGACAATTTTTATATAAGTAGGAATTGTTTAATTTTTGAAGAATTAATTATTGTGTTTTATATTGTATATATACAATAATGTAACTAACAATTAATAAAATAACTCCTAACAAATAAAAAAAACTCTAAAATGGATTTATTAGAACTAAAATATTATATTTCATTGGGCGGATGAAAAAAATGAATCATAGAAAAAATGAGACGCTTTTATCTAAAATGAAGTTATTTAAATTGAAAACAAATATGAATGAATAAAACAAAATTATTTTATGTACAAATTAATTGAAACTAATATAAATATTTCAATACGCAAATTTAAAAGTAGGCAACCGCCATTTAAATATCACTAATGCAAACATATTTCACATCAAAGTTTGTTTTTTTGTTCTTTTCAGACCCGAATTTATAAATTGATTAGGAAAAGTCAAAAGAAAACCACATAAAATGAAAAATAAAATATCTTTCAATTTTTCATTCATAATTTTTTTATGAAAATAAGGTGTATCAGATAAATACTTATTACATCGAAAAAATTTCCAAATTTGTAATAAAGAATATATTAACTTACCCCTCATAAGTTTTTATTCTTTTTAACTTTGTTCTTTGTATAAAAGAAAAATTAAAAAAAAAATCTGTTTTGTGTATCTATGCTATGAACAATTGCATTTCATATTAATATTAATTCAAATTAGAGATTTTGTTTGTTTTTCTAATGTAAATCAATTTTATGAATTTGAGATTTTTAATAAACTCGTCTTCCAGCAAAAATTAATACAAACACACACACACACCTATAAAACAATAACAAACTTGATGCCATTTTTGATATTACTATTTGTGGATAGTTTTTTTGTGATTATTAGGTGAATTTTATAAATTAAACATAAATTCTGCGTTAAGTGAATAAATATTTTGTGTTTACACAATTATTTTAATATAAATTTAAACCGAAATGAAAATCATGCGGTTTTGTCCGTTCTTTCAGCCAAGTTAAAGATTGTTGATCGTTTTCTTACAAAATAATCAAATTTGAAAAAACTATTATCAAAATAGTACTAAAATAATAATAAAATAAATATGTTATTGAAATTCTTAGCATATTTTTAGAACTTTATATAAAATAATTTTATTTGGAATTGGGGGGCGATTCTAGTAACAATATCATTTGTTATTTGTCGGTCACAGAAAAGAATTGTTATGAATTCGAGTAAAAATTTTAAACGAGATCTTGTGTTAGTAAATTTAATCTCCGAAATAATTTCGTAAGAATTTATTAGTGCACATAAATATGGTGTTTGTCTTCCAACTAACTTAATATTGTGGAACACATTAAAACAATATAACTTAGAATCAAAATTAATTGTTGGACAACTTCAATATACTAAAAACAATAATGTTATTAAAATTGGTGTACACTTCTGGAACGAATTTAATAATAAGTTAGTAGATCCGACAAAAAAAATTACAGAATTTTATAATGGAGAAACAAAAAACGGAATTTATGCATATTTACCTAATCAACAGCAGCCATCCAATATGGAGGACCTACTCATGCTTAAAATTTACAACCAATGTTTAGAAGGCAATTCAAGTATTTACTGGAATAATGCACCAAAATGTTTAAAAGAACTAAAATATCAAATTGAGTGTAGAATAAATTCTGTAATAGGAAAAATATTTAATTAGTTAGAAGGAACGTGATCAAGATGTATAAAATGGATTGAAAAAAGTTATTACAACCTAAATCAATCTGAATTATGTTAAATTAACATAAAAATATCTGTGAAATTTTTTCAAATTTATACGTGTAATTAGGAACAAATAAACAAAATATCTAAACGAAATAACAATAATTTGATTTATTATCCAAAGCTACAATTTACTTCTTGAAAATCTGCGGTGACATCTTGTAACATCGAAGTTTTCGATGTTCGATAAAGTATCGAAATTTTCGATAAATTGGCATGTTTGTAACATTTTCAACCATCACTTTTTTTCGATTCTCCTATTTTTCGATTCTTCGCACAAATGCTGCCAACGTAAAACAGTTACTATCGAACGAAAAAGTTGTAACGTACCAATTATATTTATTTTCGCTTCGATGATCACTATCGAAGCGAACGCAAGTGTCATGTCACAGCATGTCACCGCTGTTTGTTTACATATTGCGAATCAAATAAATCAATTTCAACAAAAATTCTTCAAAATATTTGTATTTTTTTTCTTAAATTGCAAATTATGTGTTATCAAAGATATTGAAACGTAGAAATTTTCAACTTAAACGAATTTTAAGAAGAAATTCGTTCAAAGAAACCTTAAAAAATTAAGGAATACAGAAATAAAAGATACTTAAAACACCAATTATGCAGGGTTTAACATTAAATAGAAAAAGCGACAAAAACTTACAATGAGTCTTTGAACAGAGAAATAAAAGAAATTCACAAATAAATAAATAAGAATCTCTTTTAATTTAAATACATTATAAATAAAATGTATATTAAACAGAAATAAAATAAATAAAAAAAAAAAATGAAGAACTCGTACATTTTTGAAAAACTAAATCAAGATCAGTTTTAACGAAAATTAATGGTTTTTAAGTTTAAAATGAATAAATTTAGTTCAAGTAACTTTTCATTGTACATATGCATTAATTATCTGTAAATTTAAGTTTTCGAATTTTCTTATATATCTAATTTAAGTAATGAAACCAATTTCCTAATAGAGGAGTGTTTTGAAATGTATTAAAATAAACTAATTGAATGAAAACTAATTGAATTCAATGAAAATTATTTTGCAAATTGTGTGTTAAACCAAAAAGCATAAAATATAATTTTTTGTGAAACAAAAAGATAAAAATTTGAGAGTAACGAAACGAAACATTTAAATTTGTAGGAATAAAATTTTTTATCAAAGCAGTCTTTCTAAATTTCATTAGCCAATTGAAATAGTTGTTATTTTGTTGTCATAGTTATACAATAATTCCAAATTTCATTATCCAATGAAACTGTTTGTTATGTTTTGTTGTCATAGTAACATACAATAATTCAAAATATCATAATCCAATGAGAATCAACTTATTTTTTTTGTTGTCATAGTTAAAAGCCGCTTGATTTTCTGTCTACTGTCTGTACTACTACTACTACTACTGGTTTAAATCTATGTAGACTTTCAGCATTCTAAATATTTTCAATGTCAAGTTGAGTAATTTAATTGATTAACAACCACTTGATTTAATGTCTACTGTCTGGATCAATCATCTAGCTCAAGTACAACATTTTCCAGGTCAAAAAAAATCAAAAATCACATCATTACCAAAGCTAGCTCTTATTTAATGGCAATGCTCAATTTAATACTTGATTTAATGTCTACTGTCTCTTGTAAAAGAAATAAAATATATGAAAAACCTACAAAAAAAAACAAAAAAGTTTTCCATTTCAAAAAGACGAACAAAGTTACTTCATGTTTTTAAATATGTATAATCTTATTTTCAGCATTCTAAATATTTTCAATGTTTTGTAAGTTATCTAGTTAACAAACAGTTAATTTTCTGTCTACTGTCTCTGGGTCAACCATGCATATTTTATAGGAAAAATAATATAATGTTAAAAACAAAAAAAATAACATTCAACAATTAAAACAATAAATATTAATTTTCACCTTTTGAAATATGATCGAAAAAAGAAAACCAATAGATAATCTCAATCGAATTTTATTTTGCTACGAACCTGCTTAAAAAACTTGTATCATTGCATAAATTCAAAGAAAAAAAGTTGATTAAACATCTAACACGATTTTTGTATGTAAGGAAACTGGAAAATATTTGTTTTGTGTTCACTCTTCTTTCAGCAGTTTAAATATTTTCAGTGTCAAGTTGAGTAATTTAATTGATTAACAACCACTTGATTTAATGTCTACTGTCTCTGGGTCAATCATCTAGCTCAAGTACAATATTTTCCAGGTCAAAAAAATCAAAAATCATAGACGACGTTATCTCATGTTTTTATATAAGTATACTCTTATTTCAGCATTCTAAATATTTTCAGTGTCAAGTTATGCCAGTTATCTAGTTAACTACCACTTGATTTAATGTCTACTGTCTCTGGGTCAATCATCTAGCTCAAGTACAACATTTTCCAGGTCAAAAAAAATCAAAAATCATATCATTACCAAAGCTAACTCTTATTTAATGCTAATAATCAAATTACAACAACAATTACAAAAGATTAAAACAATTATTTCAATTTAAGTCTAGACCAATTATATATGCGTGAAATATAGGGGCTTTGGTTCTCACCGCACGGTGGAGCCTTACCTACTTCTATAGTCTAGCCCTACAAGGATGATTAAAAAGTCGATAAAGATATTTTGTCAATAAACTAGTTTACGCCGCCATCTGAAAGATAGCTTATGAACCATCCACATTTAGCATTTAATTCGCAATTAAAAAATATTTAGGCATTTAATCGAGATAAAAACTATCCTATCACTCAAGTTGGACCATTATACACAGACTATACAAAATTGCATCAAGACCGGTTACGTTTTTGCGGAGTTCATCTCGGACAAACATCGTAACACGTGATTTTTATATATATAAGAAGATATAGTGATTTTTCTGTTCCGGTGTTTGCCGCAATGGCGCTGCAAATGGGGGATAAGGGAAAAAATCACAAAAATTTTATATGAGATTCCATACAAAACAGAACTTGAATAATTTTAAAAGTTATCTATGAAATTTCTCATTTTACCACAACTGAACAATTTTAAATTGCTTACGAAGTATTATTGACTATATTGTAATAAACTTCGTCCAGAATGGGTTAATTTAATTTACTCATACTTAACTAATACATTTTGCATAAATTAATGCAAATTAAATGAGTTCGCTAATACAAATGTTTACATTAATGAAAAGAGGTGTGGCCTATTCATGATGTACGTACTTCGAATATTATTTTCTAGAAAGTACAGTGGAAAACAACAACTGATTAGTAGAAGTTTCTACTTATTTATTTTTGGATATAAATAAGCGAACAAAATATCAGAGAGTCAGTTTTTATTTTGCAATTAAAAGTGTTTACAAATAATCGCAAGTATAAGGAATAATCGGGTGGTACTTGAGCCTGGGTACTAATAGTGAAAGAATTTGAACCTAGTGGAATAGTAAATACAGATTTTACGATTCCGAATATCATTGATTCAAATTGTGGAAAAACGGTGAAATTTATCGTACATAAACTGGAGACCCTAGAATTTATTGTAATTAAAATCGGAAGCTGCTGTAATTTGTTGACAAATAAAGTTTGAGATTTTGTTAACCAAAGATCCGTCTTTTTACTGTCGTATTTGCTCAATAATCAAAGAGAACCAACGCTGAGTCGTTACAGTGGTGTCAGAAGTGGGATTATTGAAACAATGGTCAGACAGTAAATATTAGTGATCTCAGCCAGACCCAGCTGAAGGATGAGTTGAGGAAAAGGAATGCTCCAATCCATGGAACGAAGGCAGACCTTGCATTCCGGCTGCGTAAAGTTTAAGAAGAAGCAGGTGAAAACACAGAGGTCATAGAAATAGAGCCGGAGGAACCTCCGGCTCAGAATGCCCCAGCAATTGATCCAATGATGGCGTTGATGAAAGAAATGATGGCACAGCAACAACAACAATTTGCTGATATGATGGCCAAACAAGGAAACAACCAACAACAACAATTTGCTGATATGATGGCCAAACAAGGAAACAACCAACAACAACAATTTGCTGATATGATTGCCAAACAAGGAAACAATCTGATGGCCCGACAAGAGAAACTGGCAGCGGAACAAAAATTAGATCAACAAAAACTACGTGAAGTAATCGAGTCACGTATATCCAGTGCGGAGGTTAAAATCAACAACATGGAAAGGGAGCTGCGGAAAGTTACCGAAGAACATGAAGAGAAATTACGCAAACTTTCAAGTGAATAACGCCAAGAAATAGCACAAGTGAAGTCAGGTAACATGATCAATCCATCAACTACTTCAGCTCCAGCTAGATTGAAAATACCCGCATTTGATGGATCTACATCGTATCAGATATTTAAGAGGCAATTTGAGATAGCAACAACTGGGGTTGATCACCAGCAAAACGCAAATGCGCTTATATTGGCATTGAAGGGACCTGCTCCTGAAATTTTGCAGACACTATCAGCGACAGAGCGTGATTACAGCAAGATAATGGAGGCCTTAGAAGTAAGATATGGGGAAAGTCATATGCAAGCTCTCCATCGCATGCAGCTCAAAACACGAAAACAAGGAGTCAGCGAAACTTTGCAAGAATTAGAGGCTGACATTGTGAGGCTGGTTAATCTGTCATATCCGAACTATAACGCTGAACATCGAGACGAACTGGCAGCTGATACATTTATCAATGTTCTTCGAGATGTACAAATGAGAAATCAGCTGTATCTAAGCGGGAAGAAACTACCTGTGAAAGTCTTAGCATTGGCCCTACAAATGGAAGCTGGAAAAAGAGCGCATGACTCAGATAGAGTACGTAAGATGGAAGATGCTGAAGAGCCACTAAAAGCAGCGCTTGATGAAGTGATCATGCGTGTCAAAAGTTTGGAAGATAAGCCTGAACGAAATCAACGAAGAAGATCTAGCAGAGTAAGATGCTGGAATTGTGGCCAGTTAGTGCACTTCAAACGGGAGTGCAAAACACTAGTAGCAGCAAAAGAAGGATTAGTTCCTGTCCATTTGATGAACCGCTCAAACAAGCAAGGGGATGTCAAAAAAGGAGTAGATTTCCGCGTTGAACACCGGAAGGGAAGGATACTTTGTAGCGCTGATGATCTTTCAAGAAGACCCTGTATTAAGGAGCGCAAGTCATGTAGTAGGACTGAGAGAAATGAAGCAATGAAAGTGAATCAAATTAAGTTCCAAACGCCTGACGTTGGTGTATCGAGGCAATTAAAAGAGAGCAGCTAAAGGATCCAGCTATGGCACCAATATTGAAATGGAAAACCGAGGGAAGTCGACCGGAGTGGAAAGAGGTGGTAGCACCTTTAAGTACGGAGGTGAAATGCTACTGGGCGCAATGGGACTCACTATTTATGGACAACGGGATACTAAAAAGAAAATGGGAATCCGCTGATGGAAAGAAAGTGTTAGAACAACTGGTGTTGCCATCAAGTCGAGTAGAAGAGGTACTAGGAAAGCTGCATGGAAGTATTTCTGGAGGACACCTGGGAGTCAATAAAACCCTAGCCAAAGTAAGGGAGAGGTTTTATTGGGTAAGGTATCGAACAGACGTGGAGCAATGGTGTCGGCGATGCGATACTTGTGCGGCGAGCAAAGGACCAAAGACTAGAACTCGAGGAGAGATGCAACAGTTCAATGTGGGCGCCCCAATGGAGAGAATTGCTATAGACATCGCGGGGCCATTTCCGGAAACGACAAAAGGTAACAAATACATCATGGTGGTCATTGATTACTTTACAAAATGGCCGGAAGCTTATGCGATACCGAACCAGGAAGCAGTTACGGTCGCTGAAACGTTAGTCAATGAATGGGTTTGCAGATATGGAACACCGGTCGAGTTGCATACCGACAAGGGAAGGAATTTCGAATCTTAACTGATGGAAGAGCTGTGCAGAACACTCGACATTAGAAAAACACGAACTACACCTATGAACCCACAATCGGATGGCATGGTAGAACGATTCAACCGAACCATGGAAGAACATTTGTCGAAGGTAGTGGTAGCCAACCAAAGAAATTGGGATAAGGGTCTTCCGTTATTGTTGATGGCCTATCGTAGCGCAGTGCACGATACGACATGTGAAACGCCAGCGAATATCATGTTCGGAAGAGAACTGCATCTCCCTAGTGACATCGAGTTTGGAATCCCTTGAGGCCTGGTATCTACGAAAACAGATTATGTGAGACAACTAAGGGAGAAGATGAATAAAATCCATCAACAGGTTCGAGACCACATTAAGATTGCCAGTGACAAAATGAAAACCAGGTACGACATAAATGCAAATAGTGGCGGTTTTCAAGAAGGAGAATTGGTATGGCTATACAACCCCAGGAGAACTAAGGGAAGATCACCCAAGCTGCAGCCAGATTGGGAAGGTCCATATAAAATAATCAAACGAATTAATGATGAATGAAGTAATGATGCGGTAGATGCATCCAAAAGGGACCCCGTACCAAGATGAAAGTGATACATCTGCAAAGGTTAGCACCGTACCAAGGTAACAGTACCAATGCGATAGCTGATATTGTTCGGGACGAACAAAACTAAATGGAGGGCAATGTAATAAACTTCGTCCAGAATGGGTTAATTAATTTACTCATACTTAACTAATACATTTTGCATAAATTAATGCAAATTAAATGAGTTCGCTAATACAAATGTTTACATTAATGAAAAGAGGTGTGGCCTATTCATGATGTACGTACTTCGAATATTGTTTTCTAGAAAGTACAGTGGAAAACAACAACTGATTAGCAAAAGTTTCTACTTATTTATTTTTGGATATAAATAAGCGAACAAAATATCAGAGAGTCAGTTTTTATTTTGCGATTAAAAGTGTTTACAAATAATCGCAAGTATAAGGAATAATCGGGTGGTACTTGAGCCTGGGTACTAATAATGAAAGAATTTGAACCTAGTGGAATAGTAAATACAGATTTTACGATTCCGAATATCATTGATTCAAATTGTGGAAAAACGGTGAAATTTATCGTACATAAATTGGAGACCCTAGAATTTATTGTAATTAAAATCGGAAGCTGCTGTAATTTGTTGACAAATAAAGTTTGAGATTTTGTTGACCAAAGATCCGTCTTTTTACTGTCGTATTTGCTCAATAATCGAAAAGAACCAACGCAGAGTCGTTACAATATATTAAGGGTAATATATAAAATATTATTCTTAAGTGGTTCAAAAAGCAACATAAAAATTTCCTAAATTTCCCGTACAAAATTGTATGAAAAATTTAACCCATTTTCGTATTTGTTTTACGAACAGAAGAAAATAAAATATTTTATATATTATGCTTAATATATAGTCAGTAATAATTCAGAAACAAATTTAAATTATTTAATTGTAGTAAAATGAGAAATAGAAAATTTTTTGCCTTAGTTTTATTTTAATTTAAACCAATGAAATTCTCTAAAATTATTTATCTTATTCATCTTTTTACACATCATTCAATTTCACCAATAACATTTGAATTATACTAATAACAAATATTTAACGTCTGGCCTACTGGGATATTAAAAATTATCAATCTAATTTTGAAATAATTAACTGATATCAAAGTAGGCCAACGTATAATTCATAAAAAATATATAAAGAAATGAAAAGTGGCAAAAATTTTCTAACCG
>CAVNZG010000980.1:0-76000 GCA_963693315.1 Diogma glabrata
TGAAAATGACTGGAAGATATGAGAGTTTGCAGATTTCCTCTAAGACCTTGTCTGAGAGGGATATGGTTATGCACTACATCCTCCTTGGCTTAGCTCACTCCCTTCAACTTTTCCTGGTAGGCATGAGATTGCTGAAACCAGTTTAAATCATAGTTTAGGATGTATGTAGTCATGAGTATAGTGCTATCGTCGCTTTTTTTGTTCTTTTTCTAGTATTTTCTTACTCAGCTTCCGGATGAATTTCCTATCCAACATGATACGTATTTGCCTGTTCTGCAGGTACCAGACCACTCTCCTCCATGGTGATGGCGCCTATACCAGAGTTTCTTTTGCCTGGTGAAAATAACCAGTTGTGTTTTTGCGGGAATAGTTCTTAATCCACGTTTTTGCAAAAGCAGTTGGCATTCGCTTCTTTAACAAAGCCGGGCATTTACCGGATATAGAAATTGAGACAACAACAGCGTATGCTGTAACTTTAAAACCATCTATCTTCAGCTCTTTAACAAAACTGTTAAATGCCAAGTTCTACAGAAGCGTAGAACGGCTGACAGTTCTTTTGTGGTTGGACTCCTACAATACAGAGTTGATATGTTCTTGCAGAGGAGCATGCGTTCGATCAACACAACCAAGGATTCTTCCACATCCAGTTCCGTCAGTTCCTCTGTGAAAGTTTCAGATAAATGTTATTGGTGCTGCCTTGAAATCCAAGAAAGTGGTCAGAATGTTCTGTTTATGCTCCAAAAAATGTTTGATATTCCGTACTAGTGCATGTATGGCCGTTTTCACGGCTTTACCTTTACCATACGCATGCTGTGCTGTTAACAGCATGTATGGGTCAATGTGTGAACGAAGATGAACATCAATCAGTATCGCCGTTGTTTTAAGAAAAAGAGATGGTAGACTGATAGGTCTAAGGTCATTAGGTGCCAGTAGAAGGTTTTTCCCGCCTTAGGTATGAAGACTCCGTTGACCTCGTCCGATTGTGAAGGCATATGAGACAGCTCAACGCAGGTCGTAAACATTTTTTCAAACCGATCTATACCTAGTGCTTACTTAGGCATTCTATAGTATAGTTTAGCGGATATAATCTTATCCAGACCAGCCAACCTAAAATTTTAAATTGTTTAATTACCCAAAAAATCGTTGACTCTGTCACTAGATCCTTCAGGCATTCAAAATGACAGAGGCCTGATACTTCCCGCAGTGCTCGGGGCTTATTTGCATCCTGGGGAAAATGTGTGTCCATTAGTAGTTGGAAAATATTTCATACCAGAAGCAGTCCAGGTATCATCTGATTCGACCAGATAGTAGCGACCGGAGCTTCAGTGGATTCCTCAATGTTTTCACAAAAGAGTCGCCTGGATTTCCTTTCGATTATTCGTAATTTTTTTTATCATCTCCCCATAAAGGTTCCAGTCTGGTTGTTCGCGTGAAGTTTTGACTATGTTAGCATTTTCTTAATTTGATTTGCAGTGAATCCAGCTCTAGGCTCTACCACGGAGGTTTCTGCTTCCGTCTAAGTTTAGCGGGCAAGCAATTTTAAGACATTGTTTAAACATGGCCGTTAGATTTCCTACCAATCTATTGAGATGTTCAATAGTCTGAGGGAGTTTAAAGAAACCTGAAAAAGATTGTTCATCCGGCACCTTCAACATGTAACGTCTAGGACCTCCGTTCTTTTACTGGTGACAAATGTTATTTTGCATCCAATGTTGCATGCGATAAGGTGAGTGTTTAGTAAATAATTTAAAATTGACTGACCCCTTTTGTTAGTGTCTGAGCTGACTTCATACAAGCTGGTAGATATAGGTAAAATAAAAACTAAGTATTTTGTTAAAAAAAACTAAGTGTTTAATTTCTTAGAAATGAGAGAAGAAAGAAGAGAACGGCTCATCTGATATCAACTGTTTTATGTGCGTAAGAAAGATAAAACATTGACCTATTGAAAATACAATACACAGTAAATTTTATGCATACACTGTAAAAAATATTAAGATGTAAAATTTTTAAAGATGATGCTAATACCGTGGGTCTATTTTTTGAGGATTTTTGTGTATTACAAATGTTCTCCATTTACGTAGATTTTTTTAAAATTTATGTAGATTTTTTTTCCATTTTGTAGATTTTAAATTTCGTTCCGAAATAAATACACCTTTTCGAAAATAAAATTTATTTTCAAGTGCATACGAGTCTTAAAGTAGAAACTTTCACATTGTGAACAAAAAATTTAAAAATTATTTAAATTACGGCATCAGGCATCAAATGCCTAACCTACGGCACGCAAACTTATAGCATTTGACACTTTGAATATTACGCAAATATAATACTTGTTTTTTTAAAGTAATTTAATTATTTTAAAACAATAATGATAATAACAATCACCTCTTTCCATGATCCTTTTTTGACACCTTTCAATTATATAACCTAAAACAAAAGTGGGAGGATTTCTTTATAGCTTAAATCAAATTTCTTCGAAAGATTTTTTATTTCAAAATATTTCAATAAAAACTGTAAAGGATCAAAATAAAATTATCTACAAAAATAAGTTTTAAGATTTTCTAAGAAGATTATATATTAAAATAATCTCAATCATACTGTTTGATTCATAAATCAGTGCTAGTTGTAAGTTGTATGACTATCCTATTCCTTAAAAGAATTTGTTCTTATCTTAAATTAATTTAACTTCATTTTTGACCAGTTACTTTTCTCTTACATTGATTTCATAAAAATTATAACAAAACAAAAAAGCACTCGAAATCTCAACATGAGGTCAAGTATTTATTGTGTGGTCCCTTCATTATGTATGTTCATTTCCTTTATGTTTTTTTCTTCTGTTGGTTCACTTTGTTACTCACTTTTTTCGAATAGGAGTAAAAATCTTAAGTAAGTTTTACATTTAAATCTTTAAGTGCGCATTTCTTTGTAGTTATAAAAGATTTAACTTTATTTTGTGTTTCAATTGATTCTAATCGCACGTGTTTTCTTTATAAATAAAAATATTAAGTTTATGTTGATAATACCTGAATCATAAAGCAACCAAGCTGTCACGAAAGTGTTCTGTACTGTTCCTGCAAGCTTTGTTGTAAATCAAGATTCATTTAAGTTACAGATCAAAATTATTTTCTGTGTCAATCTTTTTAAATTGATAAATGACATAACAATATGAAAAAAAAATATTATATATAAACAGAAAGCCAGACTGAGCAGAGCTCACTTTGGTCAGACTCGCAAGAGTAAAATTAATTAAAGTAACTGTAGTAGTGAAAGGTAAACATATTTTCACTATAGATGATCAAATCTGAAATCCCCCAATTGAGCCTGGTTCGGATTGGTAGAAGGTACACGTTGAACCAGGTGGATTGGTAGAAGATATGAATTGAGTTAGCTGTGGTTGGTAGAGAGACTGAAAAAGATTTCTAGGGTAACGAAGGCTGGTCAGAAAAGTTCGGCTATTACAATTTTTTAAACAAAGAAAACTAAAGTCTTTTTGATTTAATCATAACAAGCGTGATTATTTCCACGTCGTGTCAACTGCATAATTTAAAAATAACTTGTTTCATTAAATTTTGTAATTTATTTTTACTATTAATCTACCCTAACTAAAGCAAAATCTTCATTAATAGTATATGTATAAAATTTTGTTTGTGAGAATTTCATTGAACATTTCCCTTTCACACCAAACAGAAACATAAAAACTAAATCTTATTAAATTAAATGAATGCATGCCGTTTATTTCATCAATAATCATTAAATCTATCTAATTACGAATATTGCTTAAAATTTCCATCCAGATTGTCTTAAAAGACATTTGTTTTTAATAAACAAGAAACAATCTGTAGAAGAGAGCTACATGTGGTAAATGAGTAGAATTTTTATTTGAATTCAACTTTAATGATATAGTTTTAAGTAATTGAAACGAATTTTGTTAAAAATAAAAGGAAAATTTTGTTTTCACAGACATGTAGGGGCAAGTGTTGTACCTATATGAACGGCTTTACCTATGGACACTATCAATATTTCAAAAACTAAAAGACATAAATTCACCATGAGAACGCATCAGTAAACCTTTTTTGACGAGTAGCAACACTGACTAACTGTCATTGTGCTGTCAGTGATAAATCTATTGTTGTGTGCTGTTGAAGATTTTTAAATCGAAAAGTAAGTTTTTTTGCACATTTTCAAGGTGGATTTCTGTAAGATAACTTAACCTAAAAGTGTGACTGTAGATCCATTATAAAATTTAATGTTTTACATTCTGCGATTCTATAAATGCTCTTTAGAAAGATTCTTTCCTTTCTAGGTTATGTCTTAATATTTGTACCTGTTAACGGGAAAATGAATGTACCTGTGGACGGTCCATAGGTACATAATATCGGTTGTACTTGTGGACATTAATTAAATAATTATATACTAATTAAATAATTAATATAAATAATTATCCTACAAATAGTTATTAAATTTGTATTTTTCCAGTGCCACGAAGTAAAATCGGAGTGAAGCGGGATAAAATTTGTCCAGACACTCTCTAAGAAGCAGTTAAAAAGGTCCAAAGTGGATGTTCGGTTCGTAAGGTGGCTGAAAAATATAAAATACCTAAATCTACAATTCTTAAATATTTTCAACTCAATAAGGATAATAATCGCAACGAAATTTCTAAAGAACTTTTTAAGAATGATGTTAAAAAGGTATTTCAAGAGCATGAGGAGATTTTGTTCCGCGAATATTTAGAAAAAGCAGCTTACATACATATTGGTTTAGATTCCATACAAGTCCGGGAACTTGCCTACCAGTTTTATGTGGCAAAAAATAAAGGAAATACTCCTGAAAGCTGGCATCAGTACAAAATGGCTGGTATAAGGTGGTTGAGATGTTATCGACAACGTTTTCCAGAACTATCCCTACGAAAACCTGAAGCAACTAGTTTAGCCAGAGCTACCAGTTTTAATAGGGCAAATGTTTCTAATTTTTTTGATAATCTCGAAAAAGTGCAGAAAAGGTATAATTTTCCACCTGATATAGATTATACATTGTCGACAAGACAGGGATATCGACGATACATAAACCAAGAAAAGTGCTAGCACCGAAAAAAATAAAGCAGTTAGGAAAGTTAACTTCTGGAGAAAGAGGGATAAATCATACCATATGATTGCCTGCATAAATGCAGTAGGAAACTCAGTACTTCCTATGTTAATTTTTCCCAGAGTGTTTTTTAAAGACAATATGCTTAAAGGTGCGCCTTCAGGTTCTGTCGAAGTGGCAAATCAATCTGGATGGTCCACAGAACAGATTTTTAGACAATATTTAGATCTTTTTATCGCCGTTGCGAAACCTACGAAAGAATTCGTCCAGTTTTACTTACAATGGATAACCATGAAACCTACATTTCAATTAAAATTATTGACAAAGCCCCAGATAACGGTATAATTCTTTTAACTCTGCCTCCACATTTTTTTTTAAGGCGTTCATGCTCCATGTAAGAGCGTTGCTAGGCTAATCAGCTTTGAATATTCCCCACGGTCATTCGCAACAGCGACATAATTACCATGGAAGCCGATTTATTTAAGCTCGTTTATTACGTCAGTCTCCCATTGTAGTCGTGGTCTTCCTCGCGGTCTTCCACTCCCTGGGGTACTAACGTACATTTTTCTAATCATTCCAGACTGTGAATCGACTCGTAGAACATGCCCAAACCAAGCAATCCTATTAGAACGGATACAACCTATTATATCAGGACCCTCAAGAAGGTCTCTGATCTCAAAGTTATACCAGGTTCTATACTCTCCATCGTCTGTCTTAAGTGAACCAAAAATGTAGCGTAAGATCTTACGCTCAAATACAGATAAATGCGATTCGTCATTTTGTGTAAGGGTCCACGTTTGTGACCCATACATAACAACCGGTCTAATCAATGTCTTGTATAACTTGAGCTTGGTGTTAGTTGATACATACGGTGATCCCAGGAGAGGTTTAATTGAGTAGAAAGTTCGATTACCTGCAGCGATTCGAGCTTTAATATCTGTAAGTATGCTGTTGTTTGAGTCAAGCATTGATCCCAAATATTTAAAAAGATTCAACTCCCTCAATTCGTTCATCGCCGCACATCAAATCTTTCTTCTCAGCCTCTCTTGAAACATTCATATGTTTGGTTTTATTGTAGTTAATTTGCAGACCAATTTTCCCCAGCACCACTCTCAAGCGACTTGAAAGTCTCACTCATAACAGCTTCACTTCGGCCGAGGATGACAACATTATCAGCGTAAGCAATCATCTGTACTGAGTTTATTGACAAGATATTGTTATTAGTCGGTAGTTTCTTTTGACGACACACATCTTTCAAGGCTAGATTAAAAAGTATAGGAGAGATAGCATCACCTTGTCTTAAACCGGAGTCGACTTTAAAAAACTTTGATATTTCGTTCTCTACTCGTACACAGCATTGAGAGTTCGGTACTGTCATTTTGCATAGTGATACCAGTTTACCAGGAATTCCCATTGACACCAGAGCAGACCATAGATTCTCTAGTTCGACAGAGTCGTAGGCGTGCCTGAATTCAATGAAAAGTTGGTGCACAGGTATGTTGTACTCTCGGCATTTTTCCCAGATTACCTTTTTTATGGATTGGTATCAGCATAGCTGTGTTCCAGTCCTGTGGTATGGTTTCAGTCCTCCAGATCATTTGAACATGTTCAAACAATCTTAAGGATACAAATAAGCAGAATCTTCTGGTACTCACTGTAGTTGTTTCTAGAAACAATAGACCACACCCCTTTTTAATTCATTAATGTAAACATTTGTATAACAAATTTAATTTACATAAATTTATGATAATTTGTATTAGTTAAAAGGAGTTAACTTTTAATTCATCTTTATCAATGAGTAAATTAAATTAACCCATTCTGGACGAAGTTTATTACATTGCCCTCCATTTAGTTTTGTTCGTCCCGAACAATATCAGCTATCGCATTGGTACTGTTACCTGGTGAAACTTAATTCCTCAGATTAGAAAAGACAATCTGCCCTTGAGACTGTTTTAGATCTCGACGTATATTGGTTTGATAATTGATGGCAAATTTTCGATATTTCATATTGTAACGACTCTTCGTTGGTTCTTTTCGATTATTGAGCAAATACGACAGTAAAAAGACAGATCTTTAGTTAACAAAATCTCAAACTTTATTTATCAACCAGTTACAGCAACTTCCGATTTTAATTACGATGAATTCCAGGGTCTCCAATTTATGCACGATAAACTTCACCGCTTTTCCACAATTTGAGTCAATAATATTCGGAATCGTAAAATCTGTATTTACTATTCCACTAAGTTCAAATTCTTTCACTATTAGTACCCAGGCTCAAGTACCACCGATTATTCCTTATACTTGCGAATATTTATAAACACTCTTAATTGCCAAATTAAAACTGATCTGATATTTTGTTCGCTTATTTATATTCAAAAACAAATAAGCAGAAACGTCTGGTAACTCAGTTTTTGTTGCCAGTGTATTTTCTAGAAACAATAGGCCACACCTCCTTTTAATTCATTAATGTAAACATTTGTATAACAAATTTAATTTACATTAATTTATGCAAATTGTATGGAGTTAACTTTTTAATTCATCTTTGCCGAATGTATTGGTTATTAAATTAACCCATTCTGGACGAAGTTTATTACATTGCCCTCCATTTAGTTTTGTTCGTCCCGAACAATATCAGCTATCGCATTGGTACTGTTACCTTGGTACGGTGCCAACCTTTGCAGATGTAGATAACATCATTAATTCGTTTGATTATTTTATATGGACCTTCCCAATCTGGCTGCAGCTTGGGTGATCTTCCCTTAGTTCTCCTGGGGTTGTATAGCCATACCAATTCTCCTTCTTGAAAATCGCCACTATTTGCATTTATGTCGTACCTGGTTTTCATTTTGTCACTGGCAATCTTAATGTGGTCTCGAACCTGTTGATGGCTTTTATTCATCTTCTCCCTTAGTTGTCCCACATAATCTGTTTTCGTAGATACCAGACCTCCAGGGATGCCGAACTCGATGTTACTAGGAAGATGTAGTTCTCTCCCGAATATGATATTCGCTGACGTTTCACATGTCGTATCGTGCACTGCGCTACGATAGGCCATCAAGAATAACGGAAGATCCTTATCCCAAACTTCTTTGGTTGGCTTCCACTACCTTTAACAAATGTTCTTCCATGGTTCGGTTGAATCGTTCTACCATGCCATCCGATTGTGGGTTCATAGGTGTAGTTCGTGTTTTTCTAATGTCGAGTGTTCTGCACAGCTCTTCCATCAGTTGAGATTCGAAATTCCTTCCCTGGTCCGTATGCAACTCGAGCGGTGTTCCATATCTGCAAATCCATTCGTTGACTAACGTTTCAGCGACTGTAACTGCCTCCTGGTTCGGTATCGCATGCGCTTCCGGCCATTTTGTAAAGTAATCAATGACCACCATGATGTATTTGTTACCTTTTGTGGTTTCCGGAAATGGCTCCGCGATGTCTATAGCAATTTTCTCCATTGGGGCGCCCACATTGTACTGTTGCATCTCTCCTCGAGTTCTAGTTTTTGGTCCTTTGCTCGCTGCACAAGTATCGCATCGCCGACACCATTGCTCTACGTCGGTTCGATACCTTACCCAATAAAACCTCTCCCTTACTTTGGCTAGGGTTTTATTGACTCCCAGGTGTCCTCCAGAAATACTTCCATGCAGCTTTCCCAGTACCTCTTCTACTCGACTTGATGGCAACACCAGTTGTTCTAACACTTTCTTTCCATCAGCGGACTCCCATTTTCTTTTTAGTATCCCGTTGTACATAAATAGTGAGTCTCATTACGCCCAGTAGCATTTCACCTCCGTACTTAAGGGTGCTACCTCTTTCCACTCCGGTCGCCTTCCTTCGGTTTTCCATTTCAATATTAGAGCCATAGCTGGATCCTTTAGCTGCTCTTTTAAATGCCTCGGTACACCAAACGTCAGGAGTTTGGAACTTAATTTGTTTCACTTTCATTGCTTCATTTCTCTCAGTCCTGCTACATGACTTGCGCTCCTCAATACAGGGTTTTCTTGAAGGATCATCAGCGTTACGATGTATCCTTCCCTTCCGGTGTTCAACGCGGAAATTTCCTTCCCTTTTGACATCCACTTGCTTGTTTGAGAGGTTCATCAACCGGACTGGAACTACTCCTTCTTTCGCTGCTACTCGTGTTTTGCATTCCCGTCTGATGTGCCCTAACTGCCCACAATTCCAGCATCTTACTCTGCTAGATCTTCTTCGGTGATTTCGTTCAGGCTTATCTTCCAAACTTTTGACACGCATGATCACTTCATCAAGCTCTGCTTTTAGTGGTTCCTTAGCAACTTTGATCTGACGTACCCTATCTGAGCCATACGCTCTTTTTCCAGCTTCCATTTGCAGGGCCAATGCTAAGACTTCCGCAGGTAGTTTCTTTCCACTTAGATATAGCTGATTTCTCATTTGTACATCTCGAAGAGCATTGATAAATGTATCAGCTGCCAGCTCATCTCGACGTTCAGCGTTATAGTTCAGATATAACAGATTAACCAGTCTCACCATGTCAGCCCCTAATTTTTGCAAAGTTTCGCTTACTCCCTGTTTTCGTGTCTTGAGCTGCATGCGATGGAGAGCTTGCATATGACTTTCCCCATATCTTACTTCTAAGGCCTCCATTAGCTTGCTGTAATCACGCTCTGTCGCAGATAGTGTCTGCAAAATTTCAGCAGCAGGTCCCTTCAATGCCAATATAAGCACATTTGCTTGTTGCTGGTGATCAACCCCTATCTCAAATTGCATCTTAAATATCTGATACGATGTAGATCCATCAAATGCGGGTGTTTTCACTCTAGCTGGAGCTGAAGTAGTTGATAAATTGATCATGCTACCTGACTTTACTTGTGCTATTTCTTGGCGGAATTCACTCGAAAGACTGCGTAATTTCTCTTCATGTTCTTCGGTAACTTTCCGCAGCTCCCTTTCCATGTGGTTGATTTTAACCTCCGCACTGGATATACGTGACTCGATTACTTCACGTAATTGTTGTTGATCTAATTTTTGTTGGGCCATCAGATCAGCAAGTTGTCGTTGTTGATCTACTTTTTGTTCTGCTGCCAGTTTCTCTTGTCGGGCCATCAGATTGTTTCCTTGTTTGGCAATCATATCAGCAAATTGTTGTTGTTGGTTGTTTCCTTGTTTGGTCATCATATCAGCAAATTGTTGTTGTTGCTGTGCCATCATTTCTTTCATCAACATCATCATCGGATCAATTGCTGGGGCATTCTGGAACGGAGCTTCCTCCGGCTCTACTTCTATGACCTCTGTGTTTTGGCCTGCTTCTTCTAAAATTTTACGCAGCCGAAATGCAAGTTCTGCCTTCGTTCCATAGATTGGAGCATGTCTGGCTGAGATCACTAATATTTACTGTCTTGACCATTGTTTCAATAATCCCTCTTCTGACACCACTGTAACGACTCTTCGTTGGTTCTTTTCGATTATTGAGCAAATACGACAGTAAAAAGACAGATCTTTAGTTAACGAAATCTCAAACTTTATTTATCAACCAGTTACAGCAACTTCCGATTTTAATTACGATGAATTCCAGGGTCTCCAATTTATGCACGATAAACTTCACCGCTTTTCCACAATTTGAATCAATAATATTCGGAATCGTAAAATCTGTATTTACTATTCCACTAAGTTCAAATTCTTTCACTATTAGTACCCAGGCTCAAGTACCACCGATTATTCCTTATACTTTCGAATATTTGTAAAACTCTTTTAATTGCCAAATTAAAACTGACTATCTGATATTTTGTTCGCTTATTTATATTCAAAAACAAATAAGCAGAATCTTCTGGTACTCACTGTAGTTGTTTCTAGAAACAATAGGCCACACCCCTTTTAATTCATTAATGTAAACATTTGTATAACAAATTTAATTTACATTAATTTATGCTAATTTGTATTAGTTAAAAGGAGTTAACTTTTAATTCATCTTTATGAATGAGTAAATTAAATTAACCCATTCTGGACGAAGTTTATTACAATATTATAAAAAATAAATTTATATATTATTAAACCCACACGAAATTAGACAGTCAAAAAATGATATAATTTTTTTGGTTCACTAAAATTTATTATTCAAAGTGCCCGTTCGTTTTTTTGTGTTTGTTTACATTCCCTTCACAAAAAAATTTCTTTTCCACATATTATTATTACGAAAGTCATATAGAAAAAATAAGGGCACAGAATGAAAAAAATTCGGTTGACCGCAATTTTGTGAAAAATCAAAATTATAAAAAATGGAAATAAATTTTCAGAAACAGCTATTATTTTTATTGCAATTAGGAAATATGTTTATTCCAGGGTATACATAAAAAAAATTTCGGGATTCGGGCGTTAAATATTTTCTTAAAATCCCTTGAAATTTACTCCGGAAAATTTATACTCCCTGAGAAATGCCGGGTGGTAGACAATTGGTATGGTGCACATCATGTGCATGACATATATTGTGCACAATTTTGTGCATGTGGATTTTGTAACATGCATCATTAATTTTCATTTTAATTTCATGTATTTTTTCAAGATTTTGAATGTTGAACGATAACCGGCGTTTTTAAATCGGTTAATGCAAATGAACGATCTGTTCAAAATGGATTTGGGTGTTGTTATCCATCACTAATCTGTAAGTCAGGTTTTTGACTTGTTACTTTTTTTGCTGCCTTCCATATATTTATCGAGGCCGCTCACAAGAGTGGTTGTTGAACTTGTTGAACCTCACTTCCTGCAGAAATAACGCATTTTGGTCGCTGAGTCAGACCTTAAAACATACTTAAACCAAATAAGTTTGGTTTATGTGCCAAATCATTTTTAGTTTAGTCCGTTATACAATGGGTGTTTGATTTTACATCTCTACTCGTACATAGCATTGAGCAAGTTGTTGAATTTCTTGAAGTCGGTGAAAACTTGGTTTTCAAATAATTTTAATTGATAAATGTGCAAGGGATATACCTCGGTCTTACCAGAATATTTAAAACATCTACATAATTTAGATCACTTATCAATAACGTTTACTTGAAATAAACAATCTCTTCGTTCATTTCAACAACAATTCACAATTTTGTAATTAGACCACATAGATCGAAACTAGTCTTCACCAGAATACCTCATTACCGACACCGAATATTATTTATAATTTACATAAACACAATTGAAATTTAGTTTAAATAATAAATTTTTATACATTATATGTTCGTATTTATATTTCAATTGCTGCTATATTTAAAGAAAAATTGTAAATTTTATTTTGCTGAAAAGTGTAATAAGATAAATAACACATGGCGAAATGTTTTTAAAACAAAATGTACGCAACAAATAAATAGTATTTTTTCCTTGTGCGACATATTTTAATTATAACAACTAAAGTCAAATTTCAACAAACACAATCTTATGAAAATTTGTAGACATATTGTCTCTATATTGTTCCATTGAAATATATTTTTTTTTTCTTATCTACTAAACGTAAACTCAAATTTTATAATTATGTTAACAAACCATCTGTTAATCTCTTTAGAAACCTTTAAATTCCATAATAACGTATGCAGAACAATAAATCTATCAATATGTATTAAAGTTAAAGAAATAAAAATATATATATATAAAAAAAAGAAAATCAGTCGGAGAAAAGATACTATTAATAATAACAATAACAATAATAATAAATACAAAACAATCAACTTAGTTTACACTCTATAGCACGTGTCAAGATGGCATGAATAATATCACAAACATAACAATTGCCATACACAAAACCCAACGATAATAAAAGAAAACCGAATAATCAATTTTCTTTTCTTATGCATAAGACAACGATTATTGTGTATTTTTATTTTAGTATGTCAGAGGTCGAATATATATAAGAAATTTTTGTACCAGACAGCTTGACTCCATCTCACAATAATTTTTATTTTTTTGTTTCGTTCATTGTAAATTAAAAAGACATTTGTTACGAAATTTTCTTAAATTTTATTAGTTTTAAGATTTGTATTTTATTGTTGTTGTACTAAAATAAATAAATCTGTGTTGTATGGTGTAGATTGAACGATTAATCATTATGTAAATTTTGGTAAAGTAAAAATAATGAGATAAATTTTATTATTTGACTTTTGATAATGGTTTCGGGCAGGGAATGAGAAGGTGACACGACATTTGATGTTTTTTTTTTATTTTGTTCCAGCTGCTTTCAAAACAAAACAAAAAATTAAAGAAGCTGATAATGCATAGTAAAAACCTTCTGATTAAAAGCCATTCGAAATAAACAAAAAACGAGGAAACATTTTCGTTATAAGGCACTGCAAGGAATTTATATTCCGTTGATGGGCAACACACAAAGATATTTGCATTGTTGTGCGGACCAAGTAGCTTAAAAATGAAACAATCCAAACCACTGCAATTGATTCTTCAAGAGCAATACGAGACGGCGCAATATTATTGTTATGGCGCTAGTTTGTCTCCTTGGCGCTAATACATCCAAATCGTAAACGAAACAATCCAGGGCAGTGTTAGACCACTTGACCACGGTCACGTAGCAAGACACTGTCAAAATGGACTGAAACGAATGTGAATATGTCTTAGTTGTGAAGAAACAGGACATTATTCCAGTGATTTCAAGTAGATCTCAGGTATTTGGAAATTATTCCTGCCAAAACAGATTAGTATTTAAACTAAACTGAATTTAAATTTTTCTTTAAATTAGAATTTTTTTGAATTACAAAATCCCTGATATTATTGAGTCCACACGCCAATCTTTTCCATCATAGAAAAAAGATCATACTGATCTTGATGTACGGTGTGATCATATAATGAACTGCGCTTTGTAGGACAGTCAAATTGAAATCAATGTGAAAGGTCCGAAAAATGGCATGTCCGTTTACCTATGGGACGCTCGAATGACAACAAAGATGACTTGGGCGATACAGGTACATATGTACATTCTGTACTGTACATAAATAATATTTTCTGTGTAATAATTTTATGGAGAATCAGGATTCAATTTTTTGATTACAAAACTCATATTTTTTTTTTTGTTAAAGTCTAGACTATAATCGTTAATCAGAGTTTTTTCTATTATTTTTCTTTATTTTACTATACCGCACAAACATATTTTTTTATTACCAAAGTGCTATTTTGTTTTTAATTCTAAATTATCAAAACAAGGTAAAGTAAACACTTAAAGATCCTTGATCATTATTTCATTATATAAAAAATATAATCATCAGTGTTGTTCCAGAAAACCAACCTTTCTTCATATTTTTGCAAGCGTAAATGAAACCATTTCAAATTATCCCACTGCATACATCCTATTTTCTGCTTATTTACCTTTTCTAGATAAGTAAATGATTAGGGTATTAAACCAAATAATTTAATTACTCTTTTTCCTCATTTGTTTTTTCACTAATTTGGACCAGTTTTAAATATTACATTTTTAACAATTTTCAATTGTTACATCGTGGGGCAGAATCAGTACCAATGAAATGTCTCAAGCCGAGCAGATGAAAAACAAAAATAGAAAGAAGCATATTTTATCAATAAAAAGCAGAAGTAATTTCTCTACGTTTTTTATTTAAATAACAAAGAAAACAAAAATTAAGCGAATATTCTTATGATAAATGACAATCAACGCTGCCGCGCTGCATTAATTTTCTGTGCCTGTGAGGTTCTTGTTGAGGGCCTCTCGGTGCCTCAATTAAATATACTTAAATGACCACCGTGAAACCCATGACCACCACGGCACCCGTGACCACCATGACTCCCATACAGGCCCGACAAGAGGGGGTGAAGGGGGGTTTTACCTCAAGCCCGGCTTTTCAAAAGAGCCTGGACTCCTTTCAAAACTATTGTATATATGTGGATTTGTTCTTCATGTTCACATGAAGATAACTACATTGTTTTTCCGTGATTGTTTGAATATCCTATTCAAAAGCTATGGTCCTATTCAAAATTTTACCAAACGGATAAGAAATAGAACGAGATTGGTTATTTTGGAGGTCTAATAATGATGTCTTTTATTGCCTGCCGTGTCGATTATTTAACACTAATATTCGTAAGGAAACTTCTCATCTCTGTCATCCTCAAGGATCATGAAAAAATTATACGACACATTACCGGCACACGAAGACAACCGAGTGGAAATTCATTGTTACACAAAGTGGCGTAAAATTGAAGCTAAAATAACGGGTACTTTTTCAATCGCCAAACCAAACAAAAATTTGGAGGCAAATTTCAACAAAAATTATTTTTTAGGTGAAAGGGTTTTGGATTTGAGGGGAGATAGCCATTTGGTTGGTGAGTCTATAATAACGGTAACTTCTTGGGAGTTATAGAGTTTATTAGTCACTATGATCCCTTGCTATGTGATCATTTAGAAAAAGTAAGAATTGCCCAGCAAGCTCTGCATCGTTTACAAGTTCATTATTTTTATCACCAGTAATCCAAGTTCATTCAGCTATCCAAATCCAATCCAATCAAAGTTCATTCAGCTATGCGCTAGCCATCAGTGATTCATGCTGAAAAAAATTAAAAAACTATTCTATTCTTGTTGATGCAAGTTCTGATTCTTCACATGGCGAGCAAACTAACTTTATTTTGCGTTACCTTCGTTTAGACCAGAATAATAAAACTTACGTAGTTAAAAAAAAAAATTTATCTTCTGTTGATTGTTAAAAAATTGCTCTATACCTTTACATGACTATCAAGGAGGACAAGGTTGTGATAACGCAAGCAACGTGAAATGTGAATACAAAATAGAAAAAACTCATATGCAGTGCATTCCCCTGTCGACAATGTTGCCTGCACCGAACGTTCATTTAACGTATTATAACGAATTTAAAAAATTTCACATTATTGGTCTTGCGATTCTGTGCTTAGAATCAAAATTAGCGAAGCAGCTAAATTTCAGTGATATAGGTGTTTTTGCATCAACCAAAGCACGGCACGCTCAATTGTCATAAAAGAGTAAGAAAAAACTCACAAAATTCGTACTTAAAAAACAAATGAATTCGCCTATGTTTAACATTCTTGTTTAACATTCAAAATGAATAAAATTTCCATAAAAAATTATGTCTGACGATTAAGAAATTCAACTTAAGTAAGATAGTTGATGATTAAGTTTCATTTTAGAAATATCATCGCCTTGGTGACGTAGTGGTTGAAAGTGTCTGCCAAAGGAATTGAATTTGCTCTGGCACTGATGAGGTTACGACTTCGAATCCCAACCGAAACACGTAAAAGAGAAAAACAGAGTTTTTTCTGAGATATTTCCAACCATACCTTTGTATTGAAAAAATTCAAATTAATTCCTTAGTAACTTGAGTTTAATTCCTCACAAAAATCCCGAATTCTTGTAAACATTTTTTAAAGAAATACAACATTTTAATTTTTGTGTTATTATTTAGGGCCGATGGACGCGAATAGAAGATTAATTCTCGGATAGAACGTCGTTTGTATTGTACGAATCACGATAGAACAAAAAATGTATCCGGGGATTTTATTCTATTTTCTGTTTTATCTACTGTTTTCTAGTATATAGAACAGTGGATAAAACAATTTGTTTTCGTTTTTCTTTACATGTGCATAGCAGGATAATTCTGTTCTGAATTTGTGATGATATTTTAATTTACATTTGTGCGTTTCTAAAATTTGTATGTTGATACAAATTAATAGTAAAATAAATAATATTTTTAATATAATTAATTTAAGTTTTCAAATAATTTTTTTTAATTTATAGTTAAATTTATCTAATAGAAAAGTAAAAGAAATAGTATTGCCATTTTTAAAAAGCTGCTATAAAAATGCAATAAAAACAAAAATATAATAATTTCCATTCGTGTTCAGACAATCGACGAAAAACAAAATTCTTGGATGCAGATATAACTTTATTTTCGGATTACAATTATCAAACTATTTTGTTAATAAAATAATAAAAATGTAAAGAGGGCTCTTTAGTATTTAATTTCCCCCGGGCCCCGTTTTTCTCTCTACGGCCCTGCTCCCATGAATCCCGTGACCACCGTGACACTCTTGACCACCATGACCCCCGTGACCACCATGACCCCCGTGACCACCATGACCCCCGTGACCACCATGACCCCCATGACCACCAAGAACACCATGAAATCCGTGACCACCATGACACCCGTGACCACCATAACACTCGTGACACCCGTGACCACCATGACACCCGTAACCACCATGACCCCCATGACAACCAAGAACACCATGAAATCCGTGACCACCATGACACCCGCGACCACCATGACACCCGTGACCACCATGAAACACATCACCACCATGAAACCCCTGACCACCGTGACACTCGTGACCTCCATGACACCCGTGACACCCATGGTCGGCAAATATTTTTCCTTTTTCAACGGTTAAATCATAAACTACCTATTCTACGCAAAACAATTTTTTTTTTGTGCTACTTTTGCTGAAAACTTCGTGAGAGCATTGGTCTGCACAAAATCCTAGCGAAAACGGTTTACCCGAGTGCAAAAATATGAGACCTGCTACGGAGATTGTAATTACTTTTACTAACATTTCGCTGATAGGATTCATAAAAATGTTTGAGAATTTGATCTTCTACGAAAGCTTGTTTGTAACAGTTATTAGTGATGTATGCAGCCATGGCTTACCATGTGTTGCGCAAAATTTAGGAAGTATGGCGAGAATCCTGTGGAGCTATGTACGGTGTTCCGCAACGCACTACTAATTTCGTCGATGTGTCTATAGGCTTGTTATAGTCTTTGATATAGGCTTTAATGACGGCCATGGAAGTACTATTTACTCTCCGATGCATTAAACTATGGTGAATATTTAGGAGTGCATTGGTCGATAGTTTTAAAGTTCTGTAACAGTTCACCTAAATGATTGGATTTAAATTTTTACTCCACTTTCGTACTTCTAGCGTAGAACAATGAACAGTGAGCACTGCATAGAGTAGTGACATGGACAAAATACAAAATATTTTTAATTGGGAAAAACTCTCATTTTCCATTTCAACAATAGCTTGTTTTATTAAACACCAGAGAGTAAGCCAACTGACTTCGCATTTCATTGCAATTTTGTTTTTTTCCTTTCATTAAAAATAAAGAATGAAAAATGATGAAGATCAAAAACATGATCACAATAAAATATTTATTATTGAAATAAAATAACGACATTCCTTCAACTTCTTCATACATCGTTTTTTTATTTTCTTTCTGGAAAAGAAAAGAAGAAAACATTTGTACAACGCAATCATCTTTCAAGTTCCTTATTCTTTCTTTTATTTATTTTCTTAAAATTTATATGAATATGGTTTTGGTCAAGGAAATTCTGTCAACTATTTGTTATAATTCTTATTATATTGTAAATAAATAAGAAAAAAAAATTGATTTTTTTTTGTAATTTAATGATTACACAGGGAAAAAATTACAACTTGAATGAAATATTTTTTTTAATAATTTAAGAATCCAGATGTGTGATAAACCAAAAGGAAAAGAACAAAATTGTTTCTTATTTGCACAAAATAAAAAGAAAGAAACTGCATATCTGAATAATAAATAAGAAGAAGTGATGGTGAATTGATAAGTAGTTGAATTAAAAAAGAAAAACCAGATTTTCGTAGAAGAAATAATTAACAGGAATATTGTTGCGTACTACTGTGCGATGAATTTCAGGCACACAACTTATCAACCCTTTTGATATTTTTCATAATATATTTATAATTTTTATTACGTTATCATCGATTTAATTATTTCATACCACTTAAAACGAAGAATGAATTTCAACGAAAACTTGTTGTTTCACTCGATCGTGTTTCGAATGCATTTCTGATAAACTAAAAAGAAGAATAAAATATTGATAAAATTATGTAGGAATTAAGATCATGTTTTTACATATATTATTATTTTGTGTTTTTTATATTTAATTAAAAAATATTTAGAAATGTTTTTTCGTGTTTAATTAAATAAAATTAAAATTATTTAAACCGAGCACCAAAATTAACTAATTTTAACTAGCATTGAATCTCAGATCTCAATAGCTGGAGCCCTATGCCTGAACACGTATTTGTCAATCGACAATATTGTCAATTTCACCAAAAGGCTTCACAACTTTGTAGACTTATTTTTGTATTATCTCCATTAAAAATTAATTTTACGCTAATCGATGAAATTTGTATTTAACAAGTCAACATATAAAATAAAATTGTGATATTCACAGTAACTATATTGTTCTTGTCAGATTCACAATATTGTGTAGATTTTTACACCACTTAGGTATTTTAGAATTATGAAATTTACAATATTGTGATTTCATTTATGTGTTCGGGATAACGATCGTAGAGCCTCTGCTTGCAATAATAGCTGCATATGTATTTCTTGACACATGATCCGATCTAAATCAGATATATGTTAATTTAAAAATGTCCAATAAATTCGTTTATAGAATATTCTAACTTTATATCTTACCTATGTATGTCATCATAACAAAACGCAAAGAAGCGATAACTGAAGTATAATTGAAAATTCACAAACTATATATGAGCAATTTCACGCAAGTTCAGCAAATTTTTGGGAAATTTTGACTTGACCCCTTTTAATTTTGATTATTTTTTGTTTATACATAGCCTTTCATAAATAAAAAATACAAGTTCTCTTCGAATTTTTTTTTCGACCAGGGGTCTTCACATGGATCCCCTCAATTTTTTGTTATTTTGTGATGTGAGTGCATTTTGACGAGCGATTGTAGAAAAACTACTGAATCGATTAAATAGTGGATTTATGCTGAAATTGCTCATATTTTCTTTATTGTACATATATAATTTTTATAATATTTTAAAAAGTTCATCTAATAATAAAATATTTGATATTTAACATAAAAAAAAATCTCTTAGTTTATAACGTCATTTTTATAATTTTCCTTCAGAACAAAAAAAAACTGATTCCCGACAGTCATATGCACAACAAATTTTATCTTCAAAACAAAAAATAATGCTAGTCCTAAACTTTCACAAGTTGTTAGATATTAAATAAGCTTCAATTTAGTTTTAAATAAAAAAAACAAGTAAGCGTATGTTACACCGTTAAAAATTATTTTAAAAAATTAGCAGTGTACAACATTTTTAAAACTTTGTTCTAATACCTATTAAACGACATATCATTTATGAAAATCGATTTAGTAGTTTTTCTACAATCGCTCGTCAAAATGCACTCACATCACAAAATAACAAAAATGAGGGGCACCATGTGAAGACCCATAGTCAAAAAAAAAATTTTGAAGAGAACTTGTATTTTTTATTTATGAAAGACTATCTATATACAAAAAATAATTAAACTTAAAAGGGGTCAAGTCAAAACGTTGTTGAATCTTCGTGAAATTGCTCATTTATATCTAAAATGGATAATACTCTAGTGAAGTTTAACTAAAAGAAATTTATTCAAAAGAAATAGGGCTCAGATCAGGACAAACAGGGCATACCTTAATTGAAAAAATAAATATTATTCTGATCCGGCTCAGATCCGGAATTTACTACTAGGGATGAGATAGGTTTTCACAATCCGGGCCGTATCAGGACAAATAGGGCGTCCCATGTATGATTTCTTAAAAGGCCCGGATTCAAATGTCGTATTAGGTCTTACCTTATTACACCCTGATCTGAACGGATCATAATAGGGCATGCCTGAACAAAATAGTAGTCGGGTATTTGAATATTTATTTTCTGTTTAGAAATGTATTAAGAAGCTAACACAAAACGATTGTGTTAAAATGGTTGTGTTGTCGGAAAACTATCATAAATAGATCATAAATGTTAAAAAATATATAAAATGATGCGCACGAGGATTAACTCAGATAAATTTTTCAAATACTCTCCATTCAGAAATCAACAATTTTAACTTTGAAGAAGCGTGTTACACAATCAAGGAATATTCCACTTTATTTATACAATAACAAACTAGTTTTATTTTGAAATTTTATTAAGCAAATTCGATTTTTATCCTTTTTATTTTATGACATTACAAATTTGAATAATAAAATATGAAGGGGCTGTAATCTCAAGGTTTTGAGATATCAAGACTTCGGTTTGTTTCTAAGTATTTTTATATATCGGGTGTTCCATTAGGGATTTTTTTTTAAAGCTGTCAATTCAGCCACATTGACCTCCGTTATTTTTTCCATTTTGACATTTGGAGGAAGGTTTGCCATTTGTTAAATTTTCATCGTATAGTACGGAACAACGTGTTAAATTCGTTCAGCTTTATTATGAAAATGGACGTTCTGTAAAAAATGTTTTTCGTAATTACGTGGTGATTATGGTCGTCATAATCGTTCTACTGAGCCTGAAATAAGAAGTGTAATCGAAAAAATCGAACGAACTGGTAAAGACAACCAACACGCATGCATCCAGTTTGATCCCAAGTAGGTTTTGCCAGACATTGACATACGGCCAAGCACTGGTCCATTAATGGTTAACAGTACTTGGCTATTCTTACTGGGCCAATACTAGATTCAATCATCGGCCGATCTATGGTTTACAGAAAATAGCCAGTATATTGTTACCTTTGAATGGCCAAGCACTGGCCTAGGAATGGTAAATATTACTTGGCTATTGTTATGGGGCCAGTACTGTAGCCATGAATTTGCCGATCTGTCATTTTTTTTAAATTTCACTAGAGTATTATCCCTTTTAGAAATACATAGTTTGAAAAATTTCACATATAGCTTAGTTATCGCCTTGTTGGTTGAAAGACTATGGTAATATAGAAAAGGTTGGGATATGTTTTAATTTATTTTCATTTCTATTTTATTTTAATTATTTTGTAAATAATTTATTTAAATTTATGTATAAAAAATATTATTTTATATTTTTTTTAATGGCAACTGAACCAGTTGTATGGGGAGTTTTGAATTTTTTTCGTCATATTTACTTTATTTTAATTTGTTTGTATTTAATTTATTTAAATTTACATATGATAATAATGTATATTTCTTTTAACGGCTCAGTCATGGTTGCCAGTATTTGGCCCAAGAATGGCAACCATTTATTGTCCGAAGTTATCATCCAGTAAAATTATGTTAATGGCCCGGTCGTGGTTGCCAGTACTCGCCCATTGCTGCATTACTGGCTGCCAGTAATGGACCAATACTGGACCAGTTGTACATCCTTGTATGGGATCTGAAGAAAATATTGCATCGGTTTCGGCGAGTGTTGAAGAAGAACCACAAATGTCGATTAGACGTCGTTCACAGCAATTAGGCATTGCAAAAACCACCACATGGCGAATTTTAAAAAAGAATTTGGCTCTTAAAGCCTATAAAATTCAATTGACTCAAGAGTTGAAACCAGTGGATCATTTAAAACGTCGTTATTTTGTTGAATTTGTGCTGCAACAAAACGACCAATTTTCAAAAAAACCATCTTCAGCGATGAAGCACATTTCCATCTCAACGGCTATGTAAACAAGCAAAATTGTCGCATTTGGAGTGAAGAGAATCCAAGAGAAATCCTTCAGAAAGGTTTGCATTCACAAAAAGTTACAGTTTGGTGCGGTTTATGGAGCGGTGGACTCATTGGACCTTAATTTTTTCATGATGACGAAGGTAACACAGTTACCGTGATTGGAGAACGATACAGAAGCATAATTCGTGATTTTTTGTGGCGTGAATTGGTGAATATTGATCTGCATGACATGTGGTTTCAACAGGATGGAGCCACTTGTCATACAGCAGCTCTAACAATGGATTTATTGAGTCAAAAGATTCCGGGACGAGTTATCTCAAGAAATGGTCATGTTGAATCGCAAGTCTACCGCAACAACCCACAGACGATTGATGAATTAAAAGCGGAGATTATTCGTATTATTGGCGAGATTCAGCCCGACTTGTGTGAAAAAGCCATCGAAAATTTTAACAAGAGAGTCACCATCTGTAAAGCATCAAGAGATATTATTTTTAAAACATAAATGGCAAACCTTCAACTTTCGTATAATGCAAAAATAACGATACTTTCAATGTAAACATTGTGTTTTTCTTTTAATTTAAAAAAAATCCTTAATGGAACAACCTTTGGTTTTCACCAAAAAGGTTTGTACGAGCCACGAGGACTAACTGAAAACAATAGTTTTGGCCAGTGATATATATTAAAAATCAAACTCTGTGTAATATTACTAGTCTATCCCTGTGCAAAAGCTTATTTCAAAACTATCACGAAACATAAATACATTGCAGGAAAAAGAAGCTAATTGAATTGATTTAAAAAAATTCCAAATATTTATATAAAATCAAAAATTCCAATTTTCTTCAAAATTCCAAAAATATTTAAGAGAACATTACAAAATGAACAGTTTACACTTTTTCATAAATCCTAAAAACTATGATAAAATCAAAAATTTAAAGTTTTGTTCAAAATTTAAAAATATTCCAAAAATTATAAAATAATAAAATAATAATAGTAAAATCAAAAATTGAAGCTTTTTTCAAAATTCCAAACAAACAAAAAAATATCTCTCTCATAATCACAATGATTTTTTAAAACGACACTTAATCTGCAACAACTGAAAAGGGTTCCAACTGTTCGTATAAGTTGGGAGGAGTTGAAACTGGATAGAAACTTATTCCATGTCCAGTTTCATGTTCAATTACATTTTATGTCATTCAAATAATTACATACTTAATTTTATTTTTTTCCAAAAAATTGGGCCAAAACTAAATGAAAATCATTTTTTTGACATACTTGACAGTATTTTTTGACAAACTTATAACACAATAATCAAGGTCCTGGTGTCACATACCAATGCCAACCATCAAGATTTCTCCACACTCGTAATCACTTAGAATGGACGTTTTTTAAGCAAAAAATATGCTAATTTTCGTGTGTTGACACTTTATGATTTTTTGACACATACTTCTGGTACAGCTATCGAACACACCGTCCTTTCGGGTCTTCTGCGAACAAAAAATTTTGAAATCGCTCCAACGTTTTCTAGATCGGATGGCCGACCGGAGACAGACGGACATTTTTTTCGTTATAATCATTATGACCTAAAACGTGCCAACATCGACAGTAGTATCTAAAAATCATCGACAGTAGTATCTAAAAAACAAAATTTCATTACTATTCAGAATCAAAAAAATCCTGATTTATTTTTTCGCTTTCACCAATACAAATTTCGTCAATACCAAACATATCAAATGTTTAGGCATTTGCAAAAACAATTTATAAAATTTGCATTTTCAAAAGAAAAGACGCAGAAGTTAAATAATCACAACAATGTCCGGAATTTGACATCTTTGATTGATGATAACAGCATGTTACAAGTTGGAAATTCCACATCTGAAATTAAATGGTTTTGTCCCACCTCTATTAAATTACCATGACCCTCCAAAAAGTTTGGTTTGAAGGAAGCATTGGAAATTAGAGCAAGCAGGTTGTGGACTCAAAATAAAAATCTTTTCAAATAAAATCATCGACTCTACGATTTATAAGTAAAAAAGTGCTACATTTACAAGACAATTATCGAGCCCAACGTTCTTCCATCTCTTCTCATCAATCAAAACTATTTTTGGAAACAAATGTTTTTTAAATCAGTCCTATAGTTTTAATGTATGCGTTGTCCAGACGGCATATGTACACAGACAAACAGTTTTTTGCCTTTTTATACTCGTTATGCTACAAAACGTAGAGATTCGAGAAATGCCACAGAAAGGTAAAATTCATCAATTGGTTATCATATCACGGGGTCTAATTAGGTACGTTTAATTTTAGTGTTTATGATAGAAACGTATTTTTCAAGACCCAAAATTTGAAACCCTTAAAATATTAACAAATAATGCTCAAAATTTCTTGAGCAATAAGCGTTTCAGTCAAATGAATTTAATTATGAGCTTACATCCTCATTATGATAATTTTCAAAATTTAATAGTAATAAAAAATTAAACTATTTTTATTCTTTAAAAAAAAATTATCCAGCTCTTCGCTATCAATACTAAACTCCATGGACTTATTGTTGTCATCATTGAAACTGATCAAAAGAACTTTCAAACCTGATCATAAGAATTATTACAAGAAACCAGCCGTCACCACTTTAACATTGTAAAAAAGATTCTGTAAGAATCTAGCCGCACCCACTATAAACATTCAAATTCATCAAAGTAATTATTAATACAAACCAGCCGTCTCCACTTTAATATTATGAAAAAAGTTCTTTAAGAAACCAGCGCCACTCATTATTGCCATTCAAAACTCATAAAAAAAATTATTACAAAAAACGAGCAGCCTCCACTATTAAAGTTGTGAATTCGATTCATTAAGAAACCAGGCGCACCCACTATTCAACATTCAAAACAAATCAAAAGAATTATTACAAAAAACCAGCAGCCTCCACTATTATTTTTATACATTAGATTCTTTAAGAAACCAGCCGCCCTCACTATTAAAATTCCAAACTTAACAAATAAATTATCACAAGAAACCAGCCGCCTCCACTATTATAGTTATGAACTTGTTTCTATAAGAAACCAGCCGCCTCCGCTATTATAATCATGAAATAGTTTCTATAAGAAACCAGCCGCACTCACTATTTACATTCAAAACTTAACAAAAGAATTATCACAAGAAACCAGCCGCCTCCACTATTATAATTAAGAAATAGTTTCCATAAGAAACCATCCGCACTCACTATTATCATTCAATATGTAAACAAAAGAATTGTAACAAGAAACCAGACGTCTCCACTTTAACAATATGAAAATTATTCATTAAGAAACCAGCCACCTCCACTATTATAATTGTTAAATAGTTTCTATAAGAAACCAGACCGCACTTCCAATTAACATTAAAAAAAACACAAAAGAATTAATGTTTCGAGAAGTTAAAGGTTAAGCGATATATGGAACAGAATAAACGGAGTGAGCAGTACGTATATTGTGATGAAAGTAAGAAGGCGCAGCACATAATTCAGTTTATTGTCTTTCAATGACATCAAATAGAAAAGTGAGGGTCTCACTCATGACAGTAAAAACAAAAGTTGTCAAAGAAATTTAATATGCTCACCCCGCAAAATAGAAAACGTTCGTAACAAACTGAACAGCTGGGGTTTCTCAAAATCAATGAAGTTATGTTAGTGCTTTTCAAAGTCCAGCAGATTATATCAACCGGAATCAATGGTGGAATAGCTCCGAGTTCTTTTATTTATCTCACTCACAACGTTGATCTACTCGGTGGTCTTGGCAGGCAATTCAGCAACGTACTCAATTTTTTTGGAAGTGATTTCAAAGAGAGTATCTGCAAAGGTGATTTACCTTCAAATTTCGTCGGCGAGAAATTCTTTTTTATTTATTAAAATTTATTAAAATTAATTTAAATATATTTTTCACCCTGAAGCTTCGTTTGTGTTTGATTTGATGGTAATGAGGATTAGAGGTCTTGAAGTCACCACGTTATCAATTTCTGCCGGCAACACTTCAGCAGCACTTCGTTATTTGGTCTTCTTGATGGCAACACAGCTTAAAGATTTCTTTCAATTGCTCGCACTAATCTTTCCTATGCACCTCCCATGTGTAGATTATTTTGGTGGTACGAATTTCCAATGAATGAGTCCATTCTCTGTGAATGTGCGACTTCGTCGTGCAACGTTCAATATCGTGGACCATTTAGAGAAGCAATAAGCCTCATTTCTAGAAAACGTTGATTCACATGTTTAATCAGTGACTCCTTTATAGATCGAATTTACTGGTTTCACGAAATGACGCTTGTCATTTCGTTAACACTTATCAACAGAAGAGACTTTGGTTATTTCTGACGCTGTGAATAAATCCATAGGACAGAAAGGTCGTACAACAAACAACCATAATATTTGTACTCACCAAGTGTTCTTGGAGCTCAGTTTAAAAATTCTAGATCAGTCACTTTTACAAAGCAACTGTCGAATCCGAGACTTTTATTCAGAGAAACTTTGATCAATTCCAATATGAGTCCATTTGTGATGAGCTCTTTGTACCATCCTTCCTTGAAAGCAATTACGAACGCCCCCATTTCTCAAACGCTCTCATATGGAAATACAATCAACAATTTCAGCTAACCAGTTAAGGCTGTATCATCATCGTCACGATAGCCCATTGACACACTAACTGGCTCATCTTTGACCAATAACGCTTAAATAAAGGAAGAAGAATAGGCGTGGAAGTCAAACCCTAAATCAATGACAGATTCCAAGCAACCTACTGCAGTTAACAACCCAACGAAAGATAACATCATCGAAAAGTTTTTCCATGCGGATTGTGGAGGTACTACAACTAGAAATATGCTATCTTCACAGTCTAGAGCCGTATCTGCATAAGTGCCAAGTTCTTTAAATGAAGTAGAATCCAACGGTGACCAAGCTTGAAGTCAAAAGAGATTTGCAGTTACTTCAGGTTCCAATACTCCGAAATTGTTGTCCACAAAAAGGCGACCTGCTTTGAGGAAGCTGCAACAAGAAAAAGAACTGACACTAGCAAAAATACAGTTTTAGAGAACATGGCATCCACTAAAGGCTCAGAACGTGATATTAGTAACATATCTATTGAAAGTAGATAATGCACCACGCAATCCATGGAACCAGAAAAAACCACGCCGTCGAGCATTGAAAAGCAAGTTTCAAAAATGTCCGTGCAATATAGAGAGCAAGGAAAAGATCCGATGACAATGTTGAAAGCGCGGGAAAGGAAGATTTGTCGTATATTACTCCGGGACAGATTGCAACAAGAATGGTAATTTCAAAAAATTGACCAATCTTTCATGGTCACCGAAAAGAATGACTGATGTTTATCAGCCGTTGTCATCAACCAAGAGTTGCTTTAACGAAATATTATATAGAGTTCGAAATATTCCGGCTATCAACCATCAACGAGCAAAATATCCCAAACTAATTCTTACCAAAGCCAACAAGACAAATCAGCTGCTTTTCATTTATTGATCCATAGATTCTCTTCAATACCACTATTATATACAAACTATCTCAAGGAACTGGAAAAAATTAAAATAATAGCACGAAAAAATGGATACAGCTGGAGTAGTTCCATTGATAAAATATACAGATGTTATGCTCTAGTGAATTTTAACTAAATGAAATAGACCGTCCAATTTACGGTTGCACTATTCTCCCAATAACAACCCAAGCAGGATTTGCCGAACTTTTAAATACGGCCAAGCACTGGCCGATTAATGGTTAACAGTACTTGGCTATCGTTATTGGAGCAGTACTAAAACCGCATTCCTCGGCCGTTCTATGGTTTACAGAAAATAGCCAGTATATAGTTCCCTTTGAACGGCCAACAATTGGCCTATGAAAGGTAAACAGTATTTAGTATTGTTATTCGACCGAATCGGCCGATCTATTGTTTATAGAAAAAAGCCAGTACACTTTACATTAAATGGCCAATCAATGGCCCGTTAATAGCTAACATTAATGGGCTATTGTACTACAGCCTTGAATTTGCCGATCTATGTCATTTATCATATTGAAAAAGTTGGTATACGTTTTAAATTTTTTACATTTCTATTTTGTTAATTATTTTGTAAATAATTTATTTACATCTACGTATGAAAACGTTTAGTGGGGTGGGATAGCAGAAAATTAGTAGGTTTCTGGCTACCAGCATGAAACTTTCCACACTTTGGCTTAATGTGTGTTAGATCAAAATTCTGCCCAGACCCCATTGTTCAGACCCCCTGGTTCAAAATGGCGGCCAAAATGGCGATGCTACTAGTTTAAAAAGATAATTTTTTTTTGCTGTCAGATATTTTATTTTTGATTCATACAAACTATGGTATTCAAACAGTAGGCTTTGTTTTTGCTGTCGGCAATTCTTCTTGTCGTCGATAATTTTGCTTTGTCGTTATGAAAATTCTTTGTTGTCATATTTTTTTCTAACAAAATGAAATATAATTTTATCTTAGTAGGCGCATAAATGCTATAAATTTGTAATTTATGTTTGACAAATAAACATAAACAAGCAATCATTTATGAATGAAAACGGACATTTTTATTATTTGCAATTTTACATAATTTTTTATAAGCTGAATAATTTGTAGAAAAAACTTTATTTAGAAACTAATAATTATTATCTTTTAAATAAAATTATAATTTAAAAAAAATTATCTCATTAAATACCACTCTTCATTGAAATTTTTGTCTAAAATTTTTCAATTTTACTCATTAAATTATTTTTAAGCAACACTGCTCAATCAAACCACTACTTAAACCACTCGTCCTTGGGACTCGTGGTTTATTGTGCGCTTTGATTCGCAGTGTTGCTAAATAATTTAATTCGTAAAATCAAAAAATTTTCGAAAAAATTTCAATGACTCGTGGTATTACAACCGAAAATTTGCTGAAATCGGGCATGTTTGATATCATTTACTATGCTTAAGGGTTATATATCTTGTTATTTTTGTCAATTCCTTAATTTTTTGTCAATTCCTTAACCTTTTGTTGCATCATGTCCACTCTAGTGGACAAAAGTTTAAATTTTTTTACTCTTTCGTAAATGCCTTAACAAATTTAATTCCCATGTTTATTCATTCTATATCATTTGAGCTTTGAACTATTGATCGTAGATGGCAGCACCTCATATAATACCTCACATATTATTTTAAATATATGAGTAAAAAAATTTGTTGAGAAGCTCATTTTCATTCAGTTCTCATGGATATCCGCTATGATGGAGTGGAGAATTTCCCTCGACAAACTGCAAATACAGCTCAAAGATGCAAAAGGGAGCTATGCTCCAGAAAATCTACTTATTCTTGCATCAAATGTAAAGTGTATTTGTGCATTGATGGAGTTTATTCTCTGATGAAACAAATTCAATGGAAATTTCCTCAAGTGTATGGAGAAGATAAGATTGTGTGTATGATGGGAGGCCTTCATAACGAAATGGCTGTAATGAGTATGCTTGGTACATGGTTAGAATGCTCGGGTCGGGTAGATCTTTTGGTGTCATCAGAAATCGCAACAGCTGGTTCTGCAGATTCCTTTTTAAAATGCAGTCATGTCAAACGAACACGCTATGCCCACCACGTGACAATTGCTGTACTTAATGTGTTACAACATGAGGCGTTTAATGCAGAGGATACTAGTGTGTTGGATTATGATTTGTGAGTAGAGCATAAAGTGAATACATCACCTCAGTTTGCTTACTGAAATGCTGTATTAGAAATGGAAACACATCTTCTTACACTGGTTATGAGTATCAGAGAGGGAAACTTCAACATGTATTTAGATGTCCTGGAAAGAATCTGTCCATGGCTATTCTGTTGTGATCGTGTACATTATGCCAGGTGGGTGCCAGTTTTTTGCAAAAGCATGCATGAATTGAAGGTTCAGCATCCTGTTACCTATGTTGAATTCCAGAAAGGACATTTTGTTACCAAGAACAGTGAAAGGCAATATCATATCTGCAATATCAGATGATCAAGCACATGAACAATGCAACAAAGTAATTAAAAGTGATGGTGGTGTCATTGGCATCCTTGATAATAACACTGCACTGAAAAAATGGATGGTTGCCGGACTAGAAATTTTAAGAATGATGAAAGAATATCAAGAGGTGGAAAAAATACGAAAAAATGATAGTGATGTTATTTCATTAATCCATACTGAAGACACAAAAGCCTATGAAGATCGATTTCAGAAACACGTTCTTGCACTGTTAGCAACTTTTCGTATACAGGATGTGATACAATGTCTGCATTTGCGGGAATAGGCAAGCTAACTGCCTGGAAAACATGGAATATATTTGATGATGTAACACCAGTTTTTATTAGGTTGTCAAGCAGTTTATGTCACATGTCGGAGGATGAATACAATACACTACAACGATTTACTATACTTATGTACAAAAGAACAAGTACTATTGAGGATGCAGAAGAATTCGGTTTACACGGCACAACCGTTCGATAGAAAATATTCCACCAACATCTGAGGCACTCAAGCAGCATATAAAACGAGCTTCCTTACAGGCTGACATCTAGCGCCAATGCCTTGCCAGCAATCCAATACTTGCCAACCCAGAAGATTTTGGATGGAAGAAACAAGAACTTCCACTTGGTTATGAACCATTACGGACGAATCTTCCAGAAGCATCTGTTAGTTTCAGGAACTTATTTCTTGTATATGCAAGAATACATGCAAGTCGTCGTGTAAATGCCGCAAGCATAATCTACCATGCACTTCACTATGTGTGTGCGATGGACAGTGTGTTGGCAGTGTATAACTATTTTCAAATACAATTTATACCACATTTTCACTGCTTTTCATTATTTCATTTTTACTTCTTTTCATCGGTTATTTTTGTTTAATTATCACTTTATTTCATTGTATTTCATTTTTTTTCTTGTATTTGTTCCATTACTCCGCCATTTTGTATGTTACTTAGGGTCCCACATGGGTCCAGCTATTGGTGTTTTGTTATATTTTATTATTCATAACCCATAAGCATATTAAATGATATCAAACATGCCCGATTTCAGCAAATTTTCTTTTTAAACTAGTAGCATTGCCATTTTGGCCGCCATTTCGAACCAGGGGGTCTGAACAATGGGGTCTGGGAAGAATTTTGATCTAACTCACATTAAGCCAAAGTGTGGAAAGTTTCATGCTGGTAGCCAGAAGCCTAATAATTTTACCAAAAAAGGAACTATCCCACCCCACTAGTTATTTTTAATTTTTTTAATAGCCGAGCACTGGCAGTCATGTTGCCAGACTCGGCCATTGTTGCATTACTTGTCGCCAGTAATGTGGATCATTACTGAACCAGTTGTATGAGAAGTTTTGAATTTTTTTCCGTCATTTTTATTTTATTTTAAATTATTTTGTATATAATTTATTTAAAGCTACGTATGATAGTATTTTATACTTATTTTGATGGCACAGTCATGGTTGCCAGCACTTGGCGATTACTACAATACTGAGCATCATTATTGGCTCGTTACTAGGCCAACTATACAACCTTGTATGGGCCATTGCTGTAGTTTTTTCTCTGGCCCATGAATGGCAGCCATTTACTGTCCGAAGTCATCACCAAGTGGCCAAGTCTGGCAAACTAGGCTTGGGTCAAGTCTGGCAAATAGACTTGGGCCAGGTTTATCCAACCAATTTTTTCAGATCTGCTTTAAATGTGTAGAAAGAGGTTGTGGAAAGTGTAACATATATGAAAATAAAGATAAACATAATATGGCCTGTGTTTACAATGCATTAGACTGGTTAATGACGCGTAATATAATAAACTGAACCTTGGTTCAGTCTTGGTCTTCACAACTGGCACAGACTGAAATCAAAGCTAACCAGCCAAGGCTTGGCTCGCCAATACTGGCCCGAAATTGGTCCGTTGTTTAACATTTCCTAGTAGCACAAAAGATTTATAGTATTTTTCCAGGGTCTTTTAAAGAAAAGTAGAAAGACAACAAATTTGTCTTTAAGAAACATTTATAAGCACCGATAAAGCCCATTTGGCGTATGAAGTACAAAGACTATTTCTCCGCTAAGTTATCTTTGAAATAATTCGGTGAAGTATCTTTGAAAGACTTTTTAAATGTATAACTATACCTCAATCTTGTGTTTAAAAAAAATTGGATTTTTTAAGAGATTTTTTGCAGATCTGTAAAAAAAAAATAAAGAAAAAATATTTTAGCGTGTTTGATTTCTTTATGAATCCCCAACCCTGTCTTGCATTCATTTAAAATTTAAATCATTAGATCAAAGGGGGTGGGGAAAACTATTTGAGTTTTATATAATTTTGTTGCCTGCTACTGGATTTGAACCCACGACCCGTCACTCGTCAGTGTGTTGTCTTTTGTCTTTAAAAAAATGTTTTGTCTTTATAAAAATGCTTTATAAAAGTGTGCTCTCCTCCGGAATTTAGAATATCCAAATTAGTAGTGACCGAGTACTCTAAGAGAGACTGACCTCTGCTGTTATTATTGGTACTTCCCCAGCTTACGTGATGTGAATTGGCGTCACAGGTGACTATGAAATCCAGGTTTTTATGCCTGGCATAGTCAACCACGCGCACTAATTAGGCAGACACAGAACACACAGAAGATAGGCAGACACAATGAGTATCCGCCTTTTTTCCGTAGCTGTTCCATAACTGAGCATTCCTACGGCTAGATCACCTGAGGATAACTCAACCAGAAGATGCATATCAAGACTTTGATGTGATGCTATGCAGGTTCTGGTTTTGTCAGAACCCCCTTTATACAGAATGTTCCCGCCCTTCAATGAAAGACCGGCTACTCTGTTTTTAATAATGTAGGGCTCTTGAATTATTAATACTTTTGTTTACAACTTTTTAGCAAGTGAAGCCATGAGATTATATGACCCACTTATGCTATGTTGCAGATTGATTTTTCGAAACTCAAACTTATCCACTGCCATCATAACAGCGAAATTCGCTTACGTGTTCAAGCGCGATCCAATAAACTTAACATCTACTGAACCGCACATGAAGAAAAGTTTCGCTTTCCGATTAGATATTGCTTTCGCACTATCTTCATCAAAAGAATGTACAGGAAGTTTCCTTCGGCAGAGGTTTTGTCCTTAGCCAACTTCTTCCTCCCGTACGATCGGATCCATTTGGAATTGTCCAAGCCATTTTGACGTCCAAGATCACCCTATAAAGCCGTCTCAGACTGTCTACGACCTGGAATCCAAATTTTAGTCAGGTGTGTCTTAGGGAGGTCACACAGCTTCATTGCTGAAAGCCTTGCTCCTTCCCATGGAATACAATCTGTAATTTCCTCCACCAACCAGTTCAATGAAAAGTCGTTTGAACATCGAAAATAGAGTTTTCCTTCTTTCAACGACGCCCCATCAAAGGTTGGCAGAGTTCCTGTTTGTTTCAACATATCTTCAAACAGGCGTTGCTGGATCAAATTGCTTTGTTCCTGGCTGATAGTTCCATTGTCAGATTCAACAATTCCAACTAGCCCTCTCTTAGCTGCACTAGCATAGCTTGATGCAATCTTGTTCGGACCTGTCGTTGTCGTCGACTTCGATAGAATACAAAGGCTCGCCTTATGATTGGGGACCGAGGTGATCGGTAGGCGAATCATTTCGATCATCTCAGCCCTCGTGTCCAAGGGAGGTTTTGTTGCAGAGAGACCGCTAGATGTAGTGGCCTGCACTGCAATTTCTGTTTGCAGTGAGAAATCAGCCCTAGCTTTCTTCTTTTTTCTCCTTACTGAACTGAAAACGTTTTTCCTTTTCCTCTTTCTACCTACTGTTACAGTGGTCTCGGCAGCCTGAATCTCTGAAGATTTGCTGACCTCCGATTCCGACTGCCCCAGATGGAGACTTTCCAGAGACTTGTTTAAATCTCCAAGGACCGTGTGTGACACGCAAACCTCAATAATGTTCGGGCTACATTTGAACAACTTACAATACTAATACTATTTAGTAGTTGTGAATATAATTTAGATTGGACATATATGATAAGATTAAGATAATTATTATTATAGGTGTTTGGTCGTTATGTTCATATATACAATTTCTACTTTTGAAGTTTATTTATTTAATTAATTAAGTTATTTATATTACAAAGCATAAAAAAGCATTCAGGATTTGATTGAATATCATTAATATAAGAGAAGTAGGAATTACTTACAATCGATTTCAGGACTTTTTTAAGATCCTTATAGACAGAAAAATGTTGATCCGTTCTAAATTGACGCCAATTTTTATAAGCAATGTTTTTAGCTTTCCTAACTTTAGATATTTCAATATTGTCCCATGGACAATTAATATTACTCCGTGAATCTACAGGCACATGATTAACATTAACAACAGGAACATGATTAAAAATAATCAGCAGTTGGCTTTCTTATAGTCAAACCTAAATCTATTGAAAACTTCATTAAAATCATTTTGTTCAAAGTTATAAAAAAGATTTAAAGTAGGATGATTAAAATCCTCCTTAACCAAAGGTGAACTACGACTTTCCACAGAAACATCTTTAGTTATATTAGAAAATTTCTGGTACCATTTAGTTAAGACAAAGCAGATGAATTTATAGCATCAATAATTATAGATTGTGTTGATTGTACGTCCGTATTTCCATTTAAACCCGGCACGTAGAAAGTTGTATCCTCATCGCCTGGAATCCAGGTCATATGTGGCATATTAAAATCGCCAAAAACAAAAATTTTATCATGAAACGACAAAATACTCTCAATAAAATCAACAGCTTCCATATAACGCACAACTGTAGAAAGTGATGATCTAGGTGGTATGTATAGAGCAACCACATAAATGTTGAATTTATCAAGCATGATTTTAGAACAACAAAGCCCAATGTCCTTAAAAGAATCCAGTTCAACTTCAGCACATTTATACATATTATAAACTGCAATAAGCACTCCACCAAAGCGTTCAAAACAACTATTGAGGGCAGACCGATCGCAGCGATCAACAGAAAAGTTAGTAGGAAACAGTTCTGAATTAAAAAATATTGAGGCCAGTTTCCGTTAACACGAAGACATCAGAAGTACAACGTAGCATATTATGCAAAAAAATTTGACACTTCATCCTTCATCCAAACCACGAACATTTAGGTATAAGAATGAAAGTTCTATAAGTTTTTTGAATTTGTTGATTTTTTGATTTTCTAGATTGCATACGCTTTTGATTGTCCATAAAATCTTTAACTAAAATGTTCTTATTTTGCCAGAACTCCTTATTCAAAAATATTTCTCGAAAGCGTCTTGCAATAAAAACATTTAAATGACGATAATAATTTTAACTCCGATCTCCTATTCACAATATAACATTTCATGTTAGTATAATTTCTACCCTCTTGGAAGCAATGTAATTTAATAGTAGATTTTTGTATGAGCTTAGAATGAAGGCAATTCTTCACGAGGATGAAGTTTCCCGAAACGAGCGTAGCGAGTGGAGGCAATCATCCGAGTGAAGAATTGCCATCATCCTAAGCGAATACAAGATGCTATTTTATCCACGACTATAAAATATTTCGTTTAGTTTCCAGTTTTCATGCAAAAATTTATATCGCCATATTGAAATAAAAACATCAAAGATAGCGAAAAACAAAACAAGTTTGTTGTTTAATTTGTTAGGGGAATATTTAATAAACTATAGAGCTGTTAAAGAATTTTAATCAAATTCACTAGTTGTGGAATGAATACAATTACAATGGAAGACATACGCATAGAAAGCATATATTCTTTAGTAGTCGTGGATAAAATATCTTCTGATTTCGTTCCATAAGCTAACCTTGATAAGAATATTACAGCTGGCGTTTCATTAATATTCAAAGTAGGCATAAATGAGTTGATGTTAGAAGATACATCATCATTGGTTAACTTTACATCATTAGTTTGTTTATTTTCAATATTTGAAGTATTATCATCACATGAAGACTGGAAGAGTTGAACATAAGATACATCAACCTTAGTTAAATCAAGTCTTTAACTGAATTCTCATTTTGAATTGCGTTTATTACCAAAGCCGTAGCCATTGATTGTTTGCTTACAACCACGCCATCACCATCCTTAATAATTTTCTTAAATATTTTTGCAAGCGACGCAAACTTAATACAATCTATAACTTGAATGTTTTGAATTTCCATACTTAGAATTTTATGATACTCGAAAGCTTTGTGTAAACGATCAACATAATATTTTTTCGTTTATGAACAAAGAAAGCCTTTTGCACTCTATCGCTATGGCAGTATGTGACCTGAACAGTTTGCCTGTTTGCGCTAACTGACTGTCAAGAGTAAAAGAATATGCTTGATGCAATAATGCACCCGAATCCCAATTTCTTCCGACTACGGTTAGTGACTATATTTAAAAAAATCAACAGATCAGCAACTGTCTCGATACCGAAATACCGTTAGAAAACTCAATAATCAGTATACTTAGCTGTGTTTTTTTTACAATTTAAATTGAACAAATTTTGACTCCCCAGTCGTCAACTTTTTAGGTCCTCGTTTACATTTATCGCAGTCTCGAGCGGGATTTAATTTTTCATTTATTGTACTTTTGAAGATAGGGGACGAATGATTTGTGGAGTGTAATAGTGGGGTTCAACAGCTATTTGATGTGATGTTCAGTGAACTGAATCTCGATTGGGATAACAAACAAAAACAGTACCATGGGTGCACCAGCGTTATTTATTTAAAACTCAAAAGAAAATTCACCTAGGTTGAAAAGTTGCAGATTTGCCAATATTCTACAAATACATTTTGGTTGCGTATTCTTCTAAGGAGGTCAAATCAATGCCCACCTCTCCGCTGTTCATTTTATTAAATCAAGAACAGTAGTGACTTTTTCAAGAGTTTCGCTTCTTTGGCTTTCTTTACCATTTTGGGGTTATAAGGTCAATGTGTATTCCCAGATTAAGGTCAATTGCCATAAATTCCTTAAAACAAATATAAATCGTTTACAGAAACCTCAGTTAATATGGTATCTTTGGATATTCATGAAACGTTAATTTATAATTTATTGTTTCACAAACATTACTAACTTTGTATAAAGAAAGCAAATGGAAACCGAATTATATCGGTCAGAAAAATTTGAACTAACTTATCGATTGCGGAATTAAAGTCATATGGAACGAGTTTATCGATCAAGTTGGAATACCAGATTTGATCAAATGATTTTGCAATGTCTAATGCGATAACGTAGTTTCCCTACCTTTTGCAAGCAAGTTGTTTGTGGTCACACCGTCAATAATAGATGAGATGAAAGATTTGATACCAGAATTTAAAAACTAATTGCACTGTAAACACTTACGTGTAGTGGTTACTCTCGGACAACTAATGTAATCAGGAAGCGAAGGTCAGATTTAAACGAATATAGGTAGACTTAAAGTAAAGCTAAGTTAGACTTAAGTAAGTTTTTTCCTAACAATAACACGCACCAAATCTGGAAGAAACGGAAAATTATTGTTAGGGAGCTATTCTGCTCTATTTTCAATTTGGTACTAGTGATCTTGTAAGTTGATGCATTAAAGCAGCCGTAATGATACTAGTCGCTGAGTAAAACTCACTCTGTATAGCAATAGAAGAGGTTATAAAAGTAATCCCAACACGCAGTTTCAGAGTTGGTCACTTCAATGGACAGACATAGTTTTCACCGAATTGAAACGTTTAAAATTGGATACACACTACGTGCTCGAATCGGAACTTTACTTTTCTGGCATTTTGGAGGTGATTATAGTTTCTTGTACACTCAAAAAAATAACTAAGTGAAACTAATAAAATTCAACATAAATTTTACAATTTTTTTATAAATATACAACACACAAAATTTTTTGTAAAATTTACATTTTTACAATAAATATTGTTAATATGAAAAAAAATATTTATAAACACTACAAATTCTTTTACTAACATCCAGCAAAAGATTGTTAGGTTTATAAATTAAATTATGAAAATATCCACAACATTTCTTGGCTTGATAATTGTTTTGTGAAATCCTCAAAAATAAAAATATTAGTTTATCAGAGATATTGTGGAATTTACACCGTTTATTAAAGTGTTTTTCACAAAAGTTTTAGAAAAAGAACAAAACCTTTTATAGTATCAACAAATGACATTTATAGATTTAATGAAATTTTTTGTATATATATATATATATATATATATATATATATATATATATATATATATATATATATATATATATATATATATATATATATATATATATATATATATATAGATATATATATATATATATATATATATATATATATATATATATATATATATATATATATATATATATATATATATCTGCTATATACTCGTTAATAAATTAAACATAAACTTTTGATAACATTTGTCATATTTTTATTTCTTTTTATTGTTATTATTTAAGTAATATTATAAATATTATTTATTTCAATATAATGGAAGTTACATAAAATCCTTTCAGGCTTTATCTAATAAATTGAAAAAACAATCTTAAAACTAAACATTAAAAATTGTGCGTAAACCAGGCCTTTATATCCTATTGACATAACTATGCCTAAACTTACTATTTTACGCCCTAAAGCGTAAATATATTTGACAACATCAAACGAACTCAAAAGAACAAAATACGTTATGGCTATTTCCAAAAAAAATACATATATATTTACAGAAATGTAAGTTTTGTGAAATTTTATTTTGAGAAAATTGTTTAACCTAAGAAATTTTCTGTTTGTTTGTAATTTTATATACAATTAAAATTTAATAAATTGGTAGCTAAAGAAATTTAGGAAAATAAATATGAAAAGAAAAACTACTTGGATTAAAACATTTTCTCACAAATATTTTGCTATTTTGTGTCAATATATGTATTTATGCAAATAATACAGAATCTTACTCGTACAAAAAATGTTGCATGTAATTCGGGCATAAAGTATCCTTTTTGCTTTCGAGTGTTTGTTGCCACTCTTAAACACTGTGTTTCACTCTCAAACAAAAAAGACTAACTTTACGTAGTTAATAAATAAATAGATATTTCTAGTCTTTCAATCAAATACCTAATTAATGAAAAATTTACATTAAATTTAGTTTCAAAATTTTAAAAATAAGTTTGGGTAAACATCTAAACTGAATGTGGTTTTAATTGGTATTTTAAGTTGAATAAATTGAAAATTGCAAACAATACTTGTATACCGCGTAGCACCAAAAATAATTTATATATTATACCATCGAAAAATACACTATTATTAGTAATGAGTAGGGCAACCAAAAATATGCACTATAAAAGGCATTTTAAGCGCTTAAAATATGCTCTAAAAAAACTATTTTATGCATTTAAAATATGCTCTAAAAACCGAAAAAAACATGGAAATATATGTTTTTAGAGTTTTGTTTTTTAATTCGGTTCCTAAGAGGCCATTGTGCTTTGCTCATAGATACGGGACTAGCTTACATGAGCTAGTGAGGTATAGATCTGAGCTTTGTTCGCTATCATAAACTGTAGACCCGAGATATTACGAGTGTCAGTAATGGTAGTACTGGATATTGACTACTATTAAATATTAATTACATCAGTTAATCAAAACTAATTTACTTAAATCTAAACCGCCCAAATCCCGTAAAGTTCTTTCCCTCTCAAAAATTGACACCAATGGTCTTTACAATTTTGTGAAGTTTTCCATTTTATTCGTTATTGTTCTTATAACAACGATGTAAATGCTCAAAACTTTACAGAAACCATTCAATTCGGAATTAATAAATTTTCTTTTCAACAATGAAACCCCAACAAAAATATTTGCATTATATTGACGGTGATATAATCGTCACTGGCTCTGCAAAGAAAGATAATTTGTTCGCGAAACGCTGTGATTCGTACTAAAACTCCTAAAGTAGTAGTCTAAATTTTGTCTTTAGGAGTTAATATGAAAGAACTTCTTTCAAACCTAAAACGATTAAAAAACCTTTAGGGCGGTTTAAAATCAACAAAGTTTCCATACCATAATACCCACATATTATTCTAAAAACATTTTCAAAAGAATTTACACGACTTAAACCAAAATCTTCCATAAATCTTATAAATATGATATTTTTCTTTCATGCTATTGGTCAAGTGGAAGTTGGTCAATGTCCAACTTGTACTCAAAAAAGGAATGGAATGTGATATTTCAAATTATACACCAATAGCCCAAGGTACAATTTTGTCTCCCACTCTATTTTTAATTTATATCAACGAACTGTTGAAAATCAGCAGTAACCCAATAAATAGTTTTGCAAACGAAAGTACACTGCACTGCATAAGTCATTTTTCCTCCTATTTTCAAAGGGCAAACGCATGAACAGATAAAATATAGTCTTCAATGAAACGCTGTCGCAAATGAAATGAGAACTTAAATAATATCGTTGATTATAGTGACCAAAATTTGGTTAATTTTAATTCCACCAAAACCCAGTTACTGATTGTTTGCAGAACGAAGGCTGAGTTCAAAAACGATGTTTCAATTAGTATGTGTGGCGGATAAATAGTCGAATGCGTAAGCATTTGTTTATTGGAAGTCACAAATTCCAATAACTTACTCTCTAACGATCTTAAAATGCCGATGAAAAAGAGCACATCTAAAAAAATTGACCTCCTCAAAAGATGTAAAAAATAAGAGCCCGCCTAGCTCTTTGTGAGTCCGTTGAAAAACATGCTATATGAATTGTAGATGACAGAAAGTTAGGATCAAATCTTGATTTCCTACAACATCTTCACACTATTGCTCATCTCGTTGTTTTTGTAAATATCGTCACAAACCGTGCTGCGATAAAATCAGATGCATCATGCTTAAAACATTTTCTTTCCGTCGTTTTACTCATCAGTTGAGTTGTGCCAAATGTGCAAACTGACTAGATTACTCATTGTTATAGGGCAAAAATGCAGAGGCCCCGAATGCTTCTTTGCCCAAACTCCATATGCATGGACTGTTCCAAATTGTTCGTAATACCCGTATTCATATAATTTACCGTAGTTTCATCCAAATATTTGCATGGAATCAAAGAAACTTAAAAAAATTTGATAGCTCAAAAAACATATGTTCAATGATAGGAGTCTATTGTCAGTTGAGAATTCAACTTAAGTAAATAGAGTAAAGAGTTGAAGATTCAACTTTTGAATGTCATCGCATTGGTGGCGAAGTGGATAGGGTGTCTTCCAAAGAATCCGAACTCATTGGCATTGTTAAGATTGCGAGTTCGAATTCCAACCAAAATACGCAAAAGAGAAAAACCGCATTTTTCTCTGAGATAAATCTAACCATACCTTTGAATTGAAAAAATTCAAATTATTTCCTTAGCTACTTAAAAATGCCGAGCAGTCAAACTGTAGAGATCACTAACTGTCATAGCGAAAAAATGCAGAGAGATTTCTTTGTCCGTACAGCGTACAAATGCATGGAATGCTTTGCACGAAACAATAGTCTCGAAGGAGCGCAATCCACAAAAGTTTGAAAAAGCGATCGACAACACCTCAGACTTCAGAGCGCATGTGGTTGTGGGACCTAGATCTTAATAGGTATGAAGCTATGTGTTGTTGTGACACATATTGTAATTCCTATAACACAACACTTTTTATTAAAAAAAATGATGTTTCAAAACTCAATAGGTAGATTTTTATATGAAATCTACCAAGAAATTAGAACTTTAAAACTTAGAGAATTAAATCTAAAATTGAAATCTTTAAAATATTAAACTATTCTTGACACTTAAACGAGTCAACCAAAATTTCGTTTTCCATTTGCAGCTTATAGCACCTCAAAACACAGAGCAACAAATTTCAGAGAGGTGGTTTTCGTTTAAAATTCAATTTACTTTTAGCGTTAATTTTATAAAAATGATTGGTGAATTACGTTCTGAGTTAAGTCTGGTACAGAATAAAAATAACGCATGTTCAGAAATATACGAAACCAAGGATTATTCAAATTACATAAAAGAATTGCAATCTTCCTTAAAAAAAACTCAACCCTCTACATGACATTCCACTCGACCAGGTCTCACTCCTTGCCCCTCAAAACACAGAGTTCTAGTTTCAATTTCTAGGAAGTTGCTATGTTTTTTTATAGATGAGATTGCTAGTTGCTATATTGATTAAATTTCTACATATTTTGCAGTATACCAAGTTCATTTATCGGCCATTTTCTTTGTCATGGGACGCACACAACCAAACATAAACATTTTCGGTAATATGTAAACAGTCCAAAAATTAAGAAAAGAATACAATCGTCTTAAAAAAACTCAACCTCTCATATGACACCTATCTGAATGCCATAACAAGCGGTAAGATTTTCTTATACGATTACTAAGCTGATTAAAAAGGGACAAAACAAAACTAGGATTAGCAGCTTTTTATGGCCGTTCCAAGACCTTAGGTTGATAGGACCTATAGATACTCAGAAAACCGATTGTAAAGGTCGTGCGAACACCACAGTCTCAACACTAGTGTTCCATTTTCAAAAGACAGGACCTTAAATATTACTGCCGCGATGGTAAAATACGTAAAATTTAATATTGTGTGCATAATGTCAGTTGTCCCCATCAATCTAGAAAAAAACTCATAATTTTGCAAAAATATGCAAAAATATGCACTTTTGGTGAAATATGCACTTATATGCATTTTAGAGTAAAATATGCAAAAATATGCTCTAACAAGTAGGGCTTAAAAGTCGTAGTTTTACCTGAAACAGATTTCAAGCTCAATAATTTTTCAATTAAGTGCTGTGAAAAAAACATGCTAGTGCATATTTTTGGTTGCCCTAGTAATGAGCAACAAGGGTTGGGTTTACTCCCAACTATAGTTTCTAACTATAGTTTCTATAGGAAACTATAGTTTCTCGTCTAAATCAGCTTTTTCGAGTATCTTAAACACTAAATCTTATATGCGTTTTTTGCCATTTTCTTTCCTTACTTCACGTGTTGTAGGAACTAAAACGTGGTCGATAAGATGAAATAAAATTACACATTGTCAATCTGTAAAATATCGAGAGTAAAAATAAATATGTATATGTATTCTATATAATTATACAGAAAGATAGATATAAGCAAATTACTTACTTTCAATGAAATTCTACCTTTGTTGTAATACTGCTTTTGTTGTAAGATTGATCGGTAGCTCCCTGGCTTCATTTTTTCCTCGATCAAGGGTGTAATTTTGTCTAAAAATTAAGGAAACCTTATTTTTAAACTTTCACCTTTAGTTTAAGATTTATAATATATTTCGATCTGTAAACAAATTTTAAAAAAAATACTTTAACTATTTTATTAAACGTACATGCTGCATTTTTATTTTTACCAATTTCGAACACAATGGTTTCATCTATTGTAGCCAATTTAGAAAACTTAGAAAAAGATCTTTCGTCGAGCCGCACAATTTGACTAATTTTAGCCTGGTAACACAAGTGTTTCCCCAATACTGCTCTAATTCTGCCGATTATCGAGCAATTATCTTGTTTCATTGCTTCCATTCTTTCAGAACATAGGTTATTTTCTTCCTCGATATCTAGAAAAAAGAAACTATTAGATTATTTTTTTAAGAACAATTATAAGAAAAACCTATTGAAGCTTGTATCGTTGAGCTTCTCTAGAGTGGATTTTGATATATGTAATAGATCTGTTCATTCTATTTATTTAAAGATATGCAGTTCGAAAACTACAGATTTCCTCTATTATCCAATTTAGTTCGGCCATTATCTCTAGGGGTCAATTCCAATGTCTACTCAATCGGTAAACGGAATATCGAAATTATGTAAAATTTCTTACCTGATATATTCCAAATATGTCTGCTAACTTTATCATGTAACACTACCACTATTTATCATGAACGAATTCTACTAAATTATCAAAATCTTAAAAAATTTCTGTGAATTTTTACTTAGACAACCAAAATGAAACTGAAACTGTTTTATATCAATTTTGGTTATAACTTCAGCTCAGTTATCAAAATTTATAAAACATTTGTAAAAAGAAAGCATTTTTTGTAAAAAAAATGTTTGTTTTTTAAAATCCATAAGTCCCTTTGTAAAATTTAAAAAAAAATCTGCAATATTCGGATTAAGTTTTACAAAAAAAATTGTAGAATGTAATTTTTCTGTTCACAAAATTTTACAAAATTTTGTACAATTGATTTTTATTTTGTTATGGATACATGATTTATGATTTAAAATTGAAAAAAATCAATATAACCCTAACAATATTTTTGTTAAAACAATGAAAAAATATTGTATTTAGAAATATTTATGATTTTGTACTATTTTAATCCAAGTCACAAAAAAAATTGGTAAGTCTACAAATGTTTTTTCAGATTTAAAAAAGTCAAATAGACTATACAAAATTTTATATAAAGTTTAACATTTTTTGGTAAATTCACAAAAACATTTTGTTAGCACTTTTACAAAACGATTTTGTAAGTTTTAATAGTAAAATTTTTTTGAGTGTATGCATCAAAATTAAGCTACATTTTCTAATCAAAGCCATCAAATAGCAAAACAACAAGAACATCTGAACAACCAAATCATTAAGTAAACCTTTTAGCTAAAGAAATATACCAAACCATATAACGAACACACTGAACAAATCAAAAACTGTTTGAAAATATTCCTTAAGTTCGCCAATTAATATGTGAAAAATGTGATATCAGCCAACCCGGCAACCCTGATTGTGATTTTGTTGTGCATCATAATTGCGATTGTTTTTTTGGAAGGTTTTTGTCTAGTAAGACGTCGGTTGGCAAAAGTCCCTCTCTACCAAATTAAAAACTACTAAATTCGTCATTGTCAAAACATTTTATTTAAACAAAACCTATCCCAACCGTAGTAGTAAGTCCTCTACTAAAAATAATCTGGCTCTGATTTGCTTGCCTGGATAGTTTAAGGCGTTATATGCGATAACGTAGCCCCACATTTGGTGTACGTGCTCAGTGATGATTTAAACCATCGTCGATGATAGGAGGGATAGCAAATTTGGTACAACATTTAAAGAACTAATTCTTTTATCACAAATTGACACAGTCGAAAGGTTTGCCACTTTTGCTCAGTCAATTTCTGGGTATTCGGAGTAATTTATTGAATTTTAATTATGAATCCAAATTTTATATATATAATTTACTTTTTGTAAAATTCAATTTGTAAAATTGTGAATGTAATTTACGTTTGTTTCTAAAGAGCTACTTTTTCCGCCTCAAAAACAAATATTTTTGTTGTGGTTTCATTATTGAAAAAAAAAACGAACTTTGTAAAACCGAATGGAATGGTTTAAGTAAACATTTACCTACATCGTCAGTATAAAACAATGACGATCGAAAAAGAAACATAGGGAAATACTTCGGCGACGACCATGGGTGTACATTTTTGAAAAGTGAAACATTTGGTCGGATTTGGAAACTCTAGTTTTTAGTAAATGCTTTTGACAACTGGCGTTACTAAAAAGTGGTCAGAATTGTCTATATTTTCTAATGCCTATAGTATATATACATTTGTTGGAATTAAAAAACATAAATGGCTCGCAAAGTGCACATTAAAGGTCGCTTAATAAAATGTGTAGTTGATAAAATGTTTTGTGTGTGTCACAACAACAAATAAAATCTTTTGAGACCTTGATCCCACAACAGGCGTTCTAAAGTGTTGATGGGTGCAAAGCATTACACGTTTAAAATATGAAATAGGCCAATATTTATTTCTTGATAGGATAGAGGCAATAAAATTAAATAAGAGATAAAACGTTTTTTTTTTTAAATTTGGAGGAACAAAACTAAAATGGAGTGCCCAATAATCCAGTTAATGGCATATTACTTGATCATGGGACGCACTGTCTTCCCCAACCAACCAACACATAAACTAACATTTAAACCAACACATAAAGTAATAATTTGATTTATACCAACACATAAAGTAAATTGAGGGCTCGTTTCTTCAAGCAATCAATAACGTGCCATTATCAAGGAATATTCGTTAGATAAAATTGATTATGCTATTATTGACTGAATATAATCCATTCGCTAGTACCCCTAACTTCTAAGATACCACCATCGGTAGTGATATCTCACAGATATTGCCAAAGGTATGTAATATCTCAGGTTCACTTATATGTCAATCAGGCCTTTTTACAAAATTATTTGTTTAGTTTTTAAAATAGTCATAGAAAATTCAAGTTTTTTTTCTGGAAAGTCATGGAAAGTCATGGAATTTTGTTTTAAAAAATAAGTGGACACCATGAATAATTTTAAAATATTTTTCTGCCATGTTTCGACGATACATCTATTTGACGATATAATTCAACTAACATTTAAGAATAACCCACTTTTAAGGGGCTCCTTTGCTAAGTAGCTCTAGCCTTGGTGTATAATGTATATTTGAACATTTTTTTACTCTCCACTCCATTCTCCAGCTTATGATTTTGCTCCTATGGTTGCTTGATTGCATATTCCAAGACCACCATTGGATTCAGTATCCTCGATTCATAGAAAAACCAATATTTATTATGTATGTTTGAACATTTCCCTAATTTTAGACCCAAACTCTTATCCTTTAGTTTCTTGCCTGGACCCCAAATACTAATTTCAGCGTCACCATTGCATTCAGTACCCACAATTTATCCAAAATCGGTACCCATAATATATTTTCGGCTTTCAGTCCAAACTCCCACCCTTTAGTGACACCCTTATATTTTTTATCCCAGTTTAAGCATCATTGTTGGATTCAGCGTCCTCAAGTATGTTGAAATCAATAATAATGACGATAATTTTGATACTATTCATGACCAGACCCCCAGCCCTCACCCGTTGTTGAACTACGCTGAGTCCGGTCAAAATGTTTACCATCACCATTGAACTCAGCATCCTCGATTATGTAAAAATAGATAATAATGACAATAATTTCGATACTTTGTATAACCGACCCCCCAACCTATTATTGGACTACCCTGAGTCCGACCCCAATTTTTATCATCATCATTGAACTTAGCATCCCCGATTATATTGAAATCGACACCAAACATGACATGCAAAAAAAATATTTTTTCTACGATAAGGGTACCCCTTGGGAGTAAAAAATGGTTATGTCACCGATCAGGGGGTAATATGGGGAATTGTATTTGTTATAAAATTCTGATTCTAACGATACCCCACATACCATATTTTAATCACTTGATGTGTCAACCCCACCCACGAGGTTGGTTGGAGGTGGGGGTGCAAACTTTTGGACTCAAAAGTTGCGCCGGTCTGAATAAAAGATAATGGTGCCAATAAATTTTTTTTTTATCTCTTCCCATTTATTTTATATAGATTTTTATATGCTAAAATTTAAAAAGGGAGTATAGGGGTGGGGGGTGGGTCCTACCACTCCCATCTCCTAAAGTTTTCGGGAGGCGGCCAAGCTAGATCGATTGATACCAAATTTGTAAAAAAAAATTTGAAAATTTCCGCGACTGCCCGATTCTTAAAAAAAACGATAGTTAAATCTCCATCTTTTTTCAAAGTGTCATTAAAATAAATTAATGAATGAAGTCTGTTTGCTCCCAACAAACTTAAAAAACAAAGTGTGAAAAGTCAGCATTTGTATGGTAGACACCCCGCCACTTTGATCAATGTGTCCCAAAAGATGATAATTATCTTCTCACACTAATTGGAACCCTTTTCATAAGTTTCATCATAATCACTTTATTATTGTAGGCTGTAGTGTGCATAAAGACACTGAAAAAACTTCAAAAAAGTAGAAAAAAAAATTTTTACCGGAAAAGAAAAACCGGAAGTTGGGATGCAGAACTATTGTGAACCGTGTTACTCATGTACCAAGTTACTTGGTACTCATGTACCAAGTTTCATCCGATTCGATTATCAGGTACAGGTGTTATAGAGCTTTCAAAAAAACAGGTGCTCCAGGGACCCCACACCATTTTGTTCACTAACGCTCAAAAACTAATCAGTTCCTTGTAATACATGTTTGCATCTTTTTCAAAATTGTCATTAAAATTCATTCACGAATGAATGTTTTATGCTCCTAACAAACATAAAAGCATTGTGGAAAAAACAACCTGTTGTATGGTGGACCCCAAACAATTTATCCAATGTACTCCAAAAGCTGGTAAAATCTTTTTCATGTCACTTGAAAGCTTTTACCAACATTTCATGAAAATCGATTGGTAATTGTAGACTGCAGTAGGGTTAAACATCTGGAAAAAAAACTTTTTAACCGGAAGTTGGTATGCAGAAATATTGGAAGCTGTACTAAAACCATATATACTAAGTTTCAATGAGATCATAGTCCGGGCTTAGAAGTTATTCAAGATTTAAACTTAGAGGTGTTCGGGAGACCCTCCGCCATTTTGTACAAATTTGAAATGAATCCACATCTAGCATTTTCAAGTGAACCTGTATCATTTGCCAAAGTTTCATCAAGATCCTATGCACAAAGTTCACACAACCACTCGCCCACGACCCACCCAACCACCCACACTCGCACACACAGACGTACACCAAAATTTTTATTGGCTATTTAGATAGAGGTCCAAAACAAAAAAAAAACAAGATTTGGAGCGTGTAAGGTTTTTTTTCACGATAGATTGCATTACTTCACATAATTTAAAATTGTGATAAAGTAATAATAGTAGGGGAGCCCGGGATGCTAAATTTGCAGTTACTAGAGCGTCATAGGGACTTATTGGATTGTGAAGTTTACGTTCTAAAATGAAAAAAGTTTATGTCAAGTTTTCCATTTTAGTGGGGGGAGCGTGTAAGAATTTTTAAAAATGTAAAAAAAAACAGTCACATAAAAATACTCGAGCGCGTCAGATATTCATAGAGTATATGCGCTTTGTCTTTCTAATAACCGATACATATAAATCTGACGATTAACTAAAGGGAGGTGGGCGTATAGAGAGGTGGAAAAACAAAAAAAAAAAGTTATTCGAGCGTGTCAGATATTCAAGGTTTATGTAAAGTGAACTCAAAAAAGTGTCCTATTTAAATGACTGACGATTTAAACGTGACCAAAAGTCATGGCTGATTTTGAAAAATGTAAAAATAAAATGTGTCCTTGAGATACTCGAGCGCGTCAGATTTTTATGCAGGGGGATCAACTTGATGTCTTCGTCCTCCAGGATGATAATCTGACAATTATATGGAGGGGTACTGTTCGTCTGACAATTTTGAAAGTGACAATTATTTGTCGTTTCTATTTCTATGTAATTTTTTTCAAAAACAGTATTTTTAATCTACAACTGTAGTAAATTTAATAGTTAAAAAGCATAATTTACCATTTTGTTTTATGTTACTAGGATTATTTTTATTTTTTTTTTTTTTTTTTTCTTTATTGAGCAAAAACAAATATAATTATTGGAAAAAAAAATATTACATTTTAGCCTTCTAACGTTGCAAAAACATACAATGTTTTACCGCAACTCATTTAGTTTTAATTATTATTTTAAATTTTATTCTACCTATATCTAAACATTTGACTAGATTAAATTATAATACAGATTTATTTAGTTTTTTGCTATTGTTAAGCCATTACTGATCCCATCTATCACATAGCTACGTTTCTTAGATTGTTCTTAAATGCCATTTTTTTTAGCTGTGTAGCTTAAGGAAGTAAAAAATAACTTGGTTTCAAAATTACGCATTTTATTAAAGAAATACCCAGCAAACCGAAAAACCGAAAAGACCCAATGCCAGCATGAGATTAGACTGTTATACATTGCCACTTGATAATAGTATTTTTAATTTGGCTTTGAAAAGTGAGATCTGCTTAATTTCTTTCATTTCCTCTGGAAGCTTATTAAATAACAAAAGGCCTTTATACAAAACGTTGTGTTGTCCTTTTGATGTTCTACAAAAATCTATTACATAGTTGTTGTTTTGACGTGTCAAGTATTTATGAACATCTGAAATTTGGCGTATAAAAAAATCGTTTTTTATTATTTTATGTTTAACTTTAAATATTAGCAATATTATTTCAAAATCAATCAGCTTATTTAAAGGAATGATCGTATCGTAAAGATCTTTTGTAGGATATCGTGAGGGTAGAAGTTTTATGGTTTTTAAAGCTTTATTGATAAGACGATGTACTTCTGTAATTCTGAAAGCCGCAGCTGTACCCCATATAGGTAATAAGTACCTAACAGTGCTTAGTATATGTGACTGGAAGATCATGTATTTTATCTTATTTGGTAAGGTATGCCGCATTCTGTACAGTATAAAGCAAATATTTTTTTTTTTTCTTAACATAAGATATATGCTCATTCCAATTTAGTTTAGAGTCCAAAATCAATCCTAAGTACCTCGTACTGTAGACACGATCAATTATTCTATTATTCAAGGTTATGTGACTAGAGTTAAGAGTGTCAATATTTTTATTTTTTATTTCAAATACCATGTAATTTGTTTTCTTTTCATTTATCTGCAAGTGGTTTAGTTCAGCCCATTTATTTATAATGTTTAAGTCTGCTTGCATTTTAGATATTAGAGAGGTGGAATCCGTTTCAGAGTATACTAAGACCATATCGTCGGCATACATGAGAAGTTTTCCAGTTAATGTAAGTTGAAAGGCATCATTGACATAGATGTTAAACAACAAAGGTCCTAAAAGAGAGCCTTGTGGAACTCCATATTTTACTGGAAGCATTGTACCTTGCGTTGAATTAAGCTTAACAATCTGATTTCGGTTTTTTAGGTATGAAGCAAATATTTCAAGTGAAGTACCCATTATTCCTAGTGCTTGTAATTTTTTTATTAATAAAGCATGACTTACCGAATCGAAGGCTTTGCGTAGGTCTATGAAAATGCAGGTAGTGATGTGTCCTTTATCTAACCCCGTTCTTACTTCGTACATTAGTTTCGCTACTGCAGCCAATGTACTAGATCCACTGCAAAAACCGAATTGATTTGGATCTATGATTTCGTTTTCTCTACAATAGGTTTCCAGTTTGGCGTATAAGACGGTTTCATAGATTTTTGAAAATGTTGTTAATATGGAAACCGGTCTATAGTTCTCAACTGACAACTTAGAGCCATTTTTATATATAGGAACAACTTGGGCTAATTTAAGTTCATCTGGAAAAATACCACTTGTCATTGAATCATTAATAATTTCGGCTAGTTTTGATCCTAATAGTTCTTTAAACCCCAAGCAGAATTTGGCTGAAATTAAATCATAACCTACTGCCGAACTAGTATTTAGATTGGATATAATTTTAATAATTTCGTCATATGTAACAAAACTACTGTTATAAAGATGCACAGCATTTATATTATTTGGTGTAAATTCCGGCAGAGTTTCTTCGGAGGGTTGGATAATTTCATCTATACAATTAGAAAAATATTGATTAAAGTGGTTACAAATTGTTACCTTATCTGAGATTATATTTTGATCTCTTTCCAGCATAATATTTGTTGATGTTTGTACTTTATTGAAGGCATGTCTATTAACGACAGCCCATAGTTTTTTGTAATCGTTTCCATTTAGTTCTCTCTCAAAATATTGTCTTTTGACTTTTGTTATCATTTCTATGACCGTTTTTTTATAATATTTAAAACGACAAAAAATGTATTCATTAGATGGAGATTTTTTGTGTAGTTTATAAAGTTTATCTCTTGTCTTCATAGTTTTAAAAATTTCGTGTGTCATCCAAGGGTTTCTATTTTTCTTCTTCGGCTGGCTAAACATTTTTTTGTTACGTGTAATATTGTCTTTACATACTTCCATTAGTTCACTCAACTGAGCACACTGATTTATATCAGTTTGAAATTGGAGTTTATCTATTTTATCATATTCTAAAACTGTTTTTTTGACAATTTGTTTCGGAAGTGGTAGTTTTAGCTTACCAATATTTAAAATTAGAATACGATGATCTGAAATGCAGGTATCCAATGTAGACAGATTATATTTATATCTGAAAATATCAGTAGCAACATGATCAATCAACGTGGAAATAGTATTAGATACTCTTGTCGCATGCTGTTGATCACGCGAATTAAGGATTAAGAATCCATTAGTATTGACTATTTCTTCATATTTTTCAACAACCATGTCATTGCAACATAATAAATTTATATTAAAATCCCCAAATATATAAGTATTTTTTCTATTTTCTAATGTAGTTTCAAGTAAATCTAAAAATAACGAGATATTTGCAGAGGGCGGTTTATAAACTGACATAATATTTACTTGAATATCTACTAGTTGGACTATTAGCATGTCACAAAACTCTGTATTAGTTTTATGTATTAGATTAGAGACTAATGATTCAATTATATATATTGCTACTCCACCACCCCTACATTGGCGATTTGCGAAATATCCCACATAATTTTGTATGCCAAATAATGAGACCTCATCATCCTTAAGCCAAGTTTCAGTTAGAACCAACCCGTGTATGACAAATTTGAAATAAGCTAAGAGATTTTGTATATCATCTAGTTTGTTACGAATACTTCGTACATTTAAATACAATATATTTAAAAATTCTGTACCACCAGTGTGGACAGCAGTTTTGTTTAATAGATGCTTAATTTCAACAGAATCTAACATATCTAAGTTTTCATTCATATTGTACTGGAGTTTTACTAAAAACGAAAAATATTGTAGGTTTTATCAAACTATGTTTTCCTTCTAAAAAAAATACAAAGAACATAATAATTAAAGAGATGAAAACCAATAATAACAACAATAGCAAAAATATATATATATGTGTGTATGTGCTTCTACTTGAAAAACAAAAAACAAAAAAACACATTATACCGTATAGTATCTAACTTTAGAGTTATTTACAACAAAATAATTATATAATTTTACGATTCAACAGTAATTTTATATAATTTATTTTCTTACTTTAGATTTTAGTAGTTCAATGTCATTTAATGATTTGATTGTGATTACAGCTGATTGAGTAGTCTCTCTTAAGAAAACGCTTCCAAATTTGGTCCACGCATACGCATATTGATGGTCTTTTTTGATCTGACGAGCATGTCGAAGTAATTCTTTATTTTGTGGTGTTAAAAATTCATTAAAGTAAATTTGCATTGTTTCATCAGCGTCATTGAAAATTTCTTTTGTAAGCAAAGTCCGTTTGGCTTTTTTTTGTTGCTGTAGATTAGTTTTGATCTCGCTATTTATAAATTTAACTAACAATGGTGGATACTGTTTTGTTTTAGAAGAATCAGTTCTTGCATTTGCAGTTTCTTTTTCATTAAATCTATGAACTTCAACAACGCTTTCCTGAGTAAGGGAAACATTTAATCTGGCTCCAATTTTTATAATAGTTTCAATGTTGTTTTCATCTTTAGATTGCGGTATACCAGTAATAATCATATGATTTGAAAAATTTTGTTGTTTCGATTGATTTAGTTCATATTCCAATTCCATAACTTTGGCAGTCAAGAAATCGGTTTTAGTTTTATATTCCAGCAATGTTTTATTTAGATTTTTATTTTCCGCTAATATTTGGTTTACCTTAGTTGTAAGTTGATCCAACTGGTTGGAGATAAAACTTTGCGATCGCACAATATCATCATATTGTAGATGCTCATTGGAATTAAACTCTTCATTTTCCGAATCTTCTTCATTATTTTGGGAGACGTTCTGTTTACATATATCAGAGCAAAACCAAAGCGGATTCTGAAAAAGTGCTTTATATTGTTGACGAGTAATTTTCACGCACTCAATATGGTATGATTTCTTACATGTTACACAATCTACTTTTTTGTCTTTTTTATTAATTGAGTCATTGCAAACTGAACAATTAACATCCACTTTTTTTAGAAACAAACTTGTATTAAGATTTGTTTGTTTATTTCGACTTGATTTTCGAGTAGACATTTTAAATCACAATCAAATTAAAAAAAACAGTAATAATTTTTTATTGCATTAATGAATTTCCCGTTTTACTGAACTATTGTTTTTATTAATTTTTACACAAAAATAATTATACTTAATAAAAGAAATATTTAAGTTTGGATATTTGATTATTTATGTTTAGATATTTATTTGCTTGATAAAGATTTAATGCAAATATTTGAAGAGCACATTAACAACACGTCTGTTCTCATCGAGTTTTTAACGTAGTCCATTATCTCAGTTATATTAATGCTTTTGGATTGAAAATTACGATTACTACAATTAATGTAATATGAAATATTTGACAATTGATTTTTCCTGCAATTAAGCGAGCAAACATTTACTAGATTTTGGAGTGTTTTTAATTTATTTTTAAACAGTGCATCACATTCACAAAATAACTTATAAATACAACAAACAAATCAAAGCGTCTAGCAGCCACTAAAAACGTGTACACTATGGTGATCAGCTGAAATGGCGTCATGCCAACAGACGCTCTAGTGGAGTCGGTGCGAGAGAGTAAGAGATAAAGAAAGAGTGAGAGAGAAGTGAGGCGCGGAGTGGGGAATACACAGCTCTCAGCATCTGTACGCTCCATCTTTTATTGACGATTTTACCTGAATCGCCCCATGAAAACTGTCAGAATATATGTTTTCCGTAATCCTGATAGGATTACCTTCAAAATTAAAAAAAAATTTATCGCGCTCGAGTATTTCAAGGTGTCGTTGTTTTTTTACACCTTTGTGACTCGCCTATTTTCTTATGTCACGGTCAAATTGTCAGATTATTGAAATATACACTTTTCTGGATGTATTTAACTTACCTTCTCTTAATCTGACGCGCTTGAGTTTTTCTGACGATTGATTTTTTTTTACCTATCTGACGGGTTGCCCTCGACGCACCCCACTACATTAAGGGTTCATATTTGGTAGGAGTACATTACAGGGTGCAAGTTTTCTCTCCATATGATTTTCTGACGCGCTCGAGTAACTCGCAAAATCCCCGCTTGGGCTCCCCTACTATAATAAAATTTCATTTCAAACAAATAATTAATTTTATTTTTTTCCAAAAATTGGGTAAAAAATAAATAAAAATCTTTCTTTTGACACACTTGGCAACATTTTTTTGACAAACTTATAATGCAATAATCTAGTTTTGACCTCAATCCCGACCATCCAGATTTCTCCACATTCTTTGTTTCTACTCATTATCACTTAAAATGAAAGTTTTTTAAGCAAAAAATTTTCATATTTCCTTGTTTTGAAGCACTTGACGATTTTTGAAACACTTCCGATACAGTTATCGAACACATCGTCCTTTCGGCTCTTGCCATTGAGTGTACCTATTTTTAGAATTCAAAATTTTTCAAATCCCTTCAGCCGTTTTCTAGATTTCGTCGGTTGTGACGGACGGCCGGCAGACAGACATACATTTTTTTTGCTTTTTTAGAATCAGTAGGTCGTAAAACGTGGAGAAATACCAAAAAAAGTGGGGGTAAGAATTAAGAATTTCACTTTTAGTTCATTCATGTAATACTTAGGTCTTTCAGACCGAAGTAATAATCGCAGCAATATTAAAACAGTTTAAAACTGTAAAACAAAATTAGGTCAAAATAAATTTTATATTTAATAAATTTAATTTTTCTTTTTAATTAAAGAGAAAAAGAGATTTTGTCACATTGACAGTCCCAACAGATAATTATATAGGTCCCAACAGATAAGTAAACGGGAAGTTCCTGGTGTGACCTCTCTTAAGGCCACACCATCATCCCGCTAGTTTGTTTTTAAAACTAGCTCTGAAATGGTTGCTACAATGCAATTAACCATGAAACACATTAATTCATCTTCAAAGTAACAACTTTAATATACATTAAAATTCTTTTTCCTCTCATATTGTAAACCCACAAAAAATTCCCAAATTCCTAACTTCATCGTATCAACTGTACAAAAAATTTAAATACAACAATATTAAAACAAACAATAACAAATTCACGATCACAAGTAATCATTACTATTTTGTTTATATAACTCTTTATGCTCATCCAATTGAATTTGAAATATTTATAATTTATTCGTTCGCAATACTATACAGACAATCAATACGATTATCACACAACAACAAAAAAAAACAGCTACCGCCACCACAATACTCTATTATATTATAATCATGATCAAATTATAATAATGATTAAACCGCGATCATCATCATCATTATCTTATTCTTATTATTATGTGGATGTTTTTTGTTGGATTTGTTTGTGATTCTTATAATTTTTTTGATATTCATGAAAGAGGTGGATTAACAGAAAACAATAAAACAACAAGGAATCCTAAAAATTGTATTTCTCATTGGCTGGAATTCTCTTCTTCTTTTCTTAAATTTTTCTTGTATTTCTTTATGATTATTATCAAAGAAAAGGAGGGGTTTGTCCTTAATGTTATTCATTTATGGCTTGCTAGTATGCTAGTGATGATAATTACATTAGTATTTTGTGATATATGTATATATATATATATATATATATATATATATATATATATATATATATATATATATATATATATATATATATATATATATATATACACTTTTGAAATTTTTGTACCTATACTGCGATAATAATGATTATGTTATTTTCTTAATGGTGATGATGATGATCAATATCATGATCATGATGAACGAAAGAAAAAGAAAGAAAAAAAAAATAAATTCAAAAGCTTTTAAAATACAAAATTAAATAGTTTTCTTAAGTTAGTTGGGTTTTGGTAGTTAAAGTGTTATGTCACAAAGCTAAATTAAAAAAAAATTAAGTTAATTTTGTTATTAATTTTTTTCAAATATTTTGTGTTTTTTTTTTTTAATTTCTTTTTATTTATATCAAGTGATTAAAAAGATATTCGAGAAAATATTTTGTTCAGAAAAAAAAAAATTAAAAATTTTAGAATTGTGAAAATAATAAGTTTATAAAAAAAAATTATATTCAATTTTTAAAAATTTAAATTTTGATTGTGGTGCTATGAAAACATTAGTAGAAATAAATGTGAAATTATTTTTTAGTACTTTAAATGAATTATATGTTAAAAATTGTGAACATTTATATCATAATAAACGATAAGGATTATTTAAATCATAAATTTCGTCGAAAATTAGGATTACCTATTAAAATTATTTTATATTACTTTGGTAAGTGTTTTCGAATTGTTATTATTATTATGTACAACAAATGTTGTTGTTATTATTGCGAAGTATATTTTTTCCTTGACATTTGATTCTTTAAGTTATTATTATATTAAAAAAATATCTAATTACGCGTAAATTAATCTTTTTTTTCTGGAATATATACGCGTTTTTTCATTGCATCTAATTTTTATTGCATCATATAAATTATAGAAAACAAAAAATTTACTTGTATTTTCAACAACAAAATGTTCTTATTAAACTTTTTAATAAACAAATAATTAAATATGTAAACAATGCAACAATAAATAATATTAACATTTTTTTATTTTATGTACATTTTTTTTTTTATTGTTAACTTCTTGACAATATTGAAGTAAATTTGAAACTAAAGATAATTTATTATTGACAAAAAAATTACTGAGATGAAGTGAAACTATTTATTTAAATAATAATGAATTGTTTGTTAGTTTTATGATTTAAGATTATGGATATGTTAAGTAGTTGTGACATATGTGCGTTTGTTCATTTTATTTATTTTTTCAAATATTGTATGTCAATTTTAAGGTGAGACTTTAGGTGTCATTCCATATATGTTTTGTATCCCTTTGTTTATGAGGTTCTTCTTATGTATGTGTTACAGATTTTGAACAACTCCCGACGCAATATAGATTCAAATTGTTTATTTCATATTTGGCGACGAAGCAAAATAATTTTTAATGAAACGAGTTAGGCTTTGCATTTCTTTGGGGGATATTACTTTTTCTTAGGCCCCAAAAAATTTTTTTTTTATTTGATAGAAAATCACTCACTGAAGCGAATAAAACCAAAACGAGTTGTATCGGAGCCCCGGGGTCCAAGATACAGGCATTTGAAAAAAGCAAAATCCATACAAAATTGCACTGGTTTTGACAAAATTTTTTTATTTTTTACTTATTTTTGCTTCATTTTCTATGTGCTTATAAGATAAACGATAAAAACTGTCCCTTTTACAAAATTTTCTTAATTTACGATAAAAATAATAAAAAAAAAATCCACTCGCGCTTAAGTTAAAGTAATCTTGCCTCAAATGGTCATAACGCGGGCCCCTAAGGTTATAATTATTTTTTTTTAAGTTATTCATGTTGATTCTTTAAAATTATATATCAAAAATAACATTAAACGTCATTTGGATTGCAACATTCGGTAAAAAAACGTGTACTTTTATACGATATTTTTTTTTTCAAAGGCCTGTATCTTGGTCCCCGGGACTGATTTTCAAAAAATTTTTTTTGTAATATGCTTATAAAAGTGCCCTTAAAAAAAATAAAAAAAAATTGGCCGGGGCCTAAGATAAAGTAATCTTGCCTTTCTTTGTGTTCGCCTGAATGGCGTTTATTTTATTTCACTTTTGATTTAAACTTTGTGCAATACATTGCACAACATTCCAAGTCATGATTACTTGAACTTAGGCGCAAGCGGAATTTTGTTTATTTTTTGTAGGGTAAATTAAGTAAATTTAGTAAAAGGGACAGTTTTGATCTGTTTATCTAAAAGCACATAGGAAACAGGGATAGTAAATTTTGCAGAAAGGACATATTTGAAAATGTCAAAAAGTGTAATTTTGTATGAATTTTAAAATACAGCCTTTTTTCAAAGGAGATTCTATATCAAGTAAAAAAAAATCTTGGCGCCTACGAAGAATAGTCCTTGGGCCCACGCCACATTTTTTTTTATTCAATGTTAGACATGTTTAGTGTTAATCATTATAGATTAACGTCTCTGAATATTCGAAGATACACTGCTAACTAGGGAACTAGGGCTCGAGAGTTTTTATTAAATTTCTTTTATTTAATTTATTAACGTTGATCCTATAGTTTTGAGTATTAAAATTATCAGGAAAGACCCACGATGGAAAAGCATTTCTGAGATGAGAAACTCTATTAAAAAAATCGCATTGAAAAGCTACAGTTCTGCATCTTGTCACTCGAACTGTATAAGGATGGGCTGCTACTGATGCTTATTGATGCTCTGGTGAAACGCGCGAAATTTGCTGGTTCAGGCAAAATAAATTTGATCCCCGCAGACGCCCGTTCGTCCATAATATTTTTTTTTTTAATAAAATGTGTTGTGTAGTAGGTATTACAATATGTGTCACAAAAACACATAAAAACCTTTTAAGACCAAGGTCCCACAACAACATGCGTTCTAAAGCATGCTACAGACCTACAATCAATTTGTCAATTAACTGAGAACGAAAATAAACGAAATAAAATTTAGGGGATTTTTACACTAAATTTTATTTCGTTTATTTTCGTTTTCGAATTGATTGACAAACTGATTGTAGGTCTGTAGCATGCTTTAGGATGTTAATGGACGAAAATCTGTTTTTTTTGTTGTTTTTTTTAATATTTTTTTGTTAAATAATGGATAACTAAACAATAAATCCCATCACATATAAAATATAACATAGCCTAATATTTCGTGATAGGATAGGGAAAATAAAACTAAAATGGGTTTGCCAATAGTCCAATGGGTTTGCCAATAGCTAATGGCATAATCCTTGTTTATGTAACTATCTTCCTCGATGATTAAAGCTCAGTCATATTTTTATATGAAGGCTCGTTTCTTCGAGTAAGCTACAGTGTGCCATCATCAAGGAATATTCGTAAGCTACGATTGAGAGTGCTACCATTGACTAAATACAGTTCATCCGCCAGCACCCCTAAGATATCATCTTGGTTTGTTATATCTCACTGTTATTGCCAGTGGCATCTCACGTTAACTCATATGCCTATAGCAGGGACTGGAGTACGCGGGCTTGTCACACCCGTAGATCAAAAATAAAAAACAAAATTAACAAATTAATATAAAAACTGATCCCTGCATGCGTAAGATAATATATATTTTTTTTTTTTTTTTTTTTTTAAGATAATATACTTGTACAATACCGTCAAATCAGCGACGTCTCTTCTATGTTGCAAGGAATCAAGCTCGTTAGTCGTATTAAAGTCGAGTTGCTTATCAATTTAACAGCTCTCTGCTGTATAGAATCAAGACATTTCAAACTACTTATGTAGGCTCCACCCAATATGTGAGCAGAGGACATTTATTCGTCCCTGCTGACATGCAGGGACGAATAAATGGTTTATATATTCAAAGAAGCTGCTCGCTATTAAAGCTCGCCTTACGACAACGCCCTAAAAATCCTAATTTTTGAACAGTATTCTTAGCTAGGCTAAAAATATGAGAATTCCATTTCATGCTATTTTCAATCTCAACTCCTAGAAGTCTAACAGATTCTTTCTCTTCAAGATCATTTGAATCAAAATTTAATGAAAATGGATTAGGTGCTTATAACCTAGAAAAATGGCAAACTTGAGTTTTACTCGTGTATCAATATTTAATGACTAAATCAAGGTTGATCTAGCAACTTTAAGATTTGGTGGTGCATAAAATTTGGCACATATTTTATATATCGTAAGGCATTTGTCTTTGACAAGCCCGAAATTGTTTGTTCTGCCATTTTTCTTGTTCGACAAGCTCCGAATAACGCCGGCTGCCTGCGATCTTGTAAATTTGATACCACAATTATTGTTTTTGACTATGGGTGGTGGGAATTTGTTTAAGAACACGAGGGTAAGCTTGTCCGACAAAAGTGTGTCTGCAATTGTCGAGTCCGACAGTTTACATTAGATATATTTGGGTTATCGGACTCGACAATAGCAGACAAATTTTTGTCAGATAAGGTTACCCTCGTGTTCTAAAACAAATTTCCAACCCCCTAGTTAAAAAAAAAATTTAAAAGTTCCCGAGCAATCGGCATTTTTCGGAGCTTGCCGAACGAAAAAGCGGCCGAATCGAGGAAAATGGCAGAACAAAAGTTTTCAGACTCATCAAGAGCATAGGCGCCTCACAAATTAATCATCACATGAAATACGGGTGTGCTCAGTGACTAGAAGTAATATCCACCATTCCAATACTGAGGAAACTTAATAGAAAACAATTGCATTTTTTTGCAAAATAATTTTGTGCGAGAAATTGTTTTAACAAAGTATTGTCTCTACTCACTTACTAGTGCTGGCCAAATTCTCGCCCCAGCTACGTGCAAGTTCGTGCTTAGTCAATCAAAATATTAATAATTCCTTGTTTATTGTTCAATTTAATTTTATAATATAATTTCTCTCTTTACAATAATAATTAGTTCGATTTATTTACTTACAGATCTCAAAAATAAAACATTACCCAAATTAATTACACTAACTCCTGCAATTTACTTTGAAATGTCATTACGTGTAATTGATGTATCTGTTTTTGAGTCATTGGAAATTAAACGGTTTATTGAAATTCGTTGTGAAAACAAAAATTAACAGACGGACGCCTATCCGTCGAAATCATAAAATTAAAATCAAAATATAACAGAAAAGCCAAGATATTTTATGAATTAATAATTATAACTCATCTTTGATGATGGTATACTGACGCCAAGTGTTGTAAATAGTAATTAATAGTCAAATGTTTTGCAGAATCCAAAAACATAGTACAACTCTGTTAGCAATAAATAACTTCTTAAACTACAGGTGTCCTTTTTTTTTTGTTACAAAAAACTATAAAATAATATCGTTTTATTATTTTCCTTTCAGTTGTTGTTTTTTTGGGATATTTATTCGTCCGCCCATCTTTGAACCTGTGAATACCTTCTAATCTTTCGATTTTGTTTTACGATTAATATTGGTTGTAATAATAAGCGAAGATGATGGCTTAGAAGTTAAATGAAAAAAAAAAAACGTCTTGAGAAAATCACAACTAAAACTACTAAATCAATTTTCAGAATTTAATTAGAATTATTTTTCATCGCTAGGACGTTTTGTACGTTCAATTGATTCGATTTAAAACTAATATAATTTTCAAGAAAAAACTGGATATCTTTAGTTACGAATTATTCCAAGAAAATGGAAAAAAATTAAAATTAATTTACCAATTACTTTATTATTTAAAAACTGATGTTAACTATTTCACGTGAAATTCGTCACTGGATGATTGTAATTGAATTTGTTAAAAATCGGAAGAAATAATTAAAAAATTTAACGACTTTCCGCAATTGATTTCAATTTTTTTTTTTTCAAATTTTTTCACAACGTCCTAAAACCAACTCCATATTACTTGATGCATAAAACAAAAGAAATTTTGCATTAAAATTTTACCAATAAATAAAAACTTACTGGTTTAGTTACTTAAGTGAACAGGTACAATTTTCAAGTGTTTTCAACCCCTTTCAAAAAATTGTTTTCTAAATTTTTAATCTTTTTCTTTACCTTTATTTTGGTAATTTTTTTTTTGTATATTTAAATTCTTAACTTGACTACAAACACACAACAAAATGGAACAATGCAGCACTGAAGTGCTTTTGATTGTTTCTGTAAAAGAATTGACTATGGCTTACTTATTAATCGTAACAGTTTCCTTTTTTTTTTTATTTATCAATTTTTAGAAATCTTTGTTACTGTAATTTAAATTATTTTTAAATAAACGCAATAATAAATCAATATTGAAAATTTAGGCAAAACTAAAACAAATTTCATATCTTAAGGATTAATTTAAATTGAATTTTTAAAAATAGATTTACTTAAAAACAATAAATTATTAAAGTTTTTAAATTTACATTAACCTTAATTAGGGTATTATTTTCATGTTAAAAGCAACAAACATCAAAGGTAACCTATATCATTACTTAGTTAATAATGATGTTACCGACTTATTGTTGTTTGTATTGTGTAAAACATAATATCAGTCAGAGAGGTAGTAAATTCAAACGTTATGACTTCTCAAGAACTATTTCTATCATCATTACAATGTTGCCAATATTTTTATCATGTAAAATAAGAATTACCTAAATTATCTTAAATTTCATTTAATATCATATCCACACACTATTAATTATTATTGCGTCTTTCAAAAAAAAAATAATCAAGCGTCTTATTGTCTACACAAATCTGTTAACATTTTATCTTATTGTTTACTAAATAAATAATAAAATTCATAAATAAACATTATTTAGCAGATAAACACAAGGTATATTAATATAGGTTTTTTTTTCGTTACAGAGTTGCGAGCGACCATGCGCGCGTGGCTTTTTGTCATCGCGGTGCTGGCGACTCTTCAACAAACAATACAAGTCGCTAGCACCGAGGAAGTTGAATCCTCTGCAGTACCATCTAATAAAAATAGTATAAATAGTAATAATAATAATATTAATAGTAATAACCAAAAACCCGATCCAGCTACATTAGTTGAAATAGAAAAAAATCTTTTAAGTTTATTTGGTATTAAAAATCGTCCAGTAATCGATCGTTCAAAAATTGTAATACCAGACGCAATGAAACAGTTATATGCAGATATAATGGGTCATGAATTAGATACAGTTAATTTACCTAGAGAGGGAATACATTCAAAATCAGCTAACACAGTTAGAAGTTTCACACATGAAGGTGAGTTTTTGTTTAATTTAATAAAAGTAGTTTTGATATTTAATTTTTTTTTTTTAATTTATTCACGTCGTGATGACTAAAATAATTAATTATTATTTAACTTATAATTAATTGTTTATTTATATAAGCAAGGTGTTTAAGATAAAATATTTTTCTAAAAATATTGAAATCAATTAATCATGAGAAAAATGTCGATTTTTTTTTTAAATTCTTTTTATTAAGAAATCGTAGAACAAGTAGAAGGGGGTTTGAATTGGATTTGATTTAATTGGAATGGTTTAACTTGTTTTTAACAGAACTGAATAGTTCACTAATTTTATTTCCTGATATCATATCTTAATTATCATTGAACTAATATGACTTTTCTTTCTCATATCGTTTTGCATAAATATGTATCTGTTGATCTACAACGAGCTCAAATACCCGACTAGCATTATATAAGAGCTCAGATCTGGACCGGATACGGCTTTCTCTACTACTGATAGGGAGCGTATCAGGCAGCTATCCAAACCGGATCAGGCAGCCCAAATAGAAACGGACCAGGACCTGATCATTTAAAATAGGGAATTTTCTTTAACATACTTTAGAAAAATTAGAAAATTTACTACTACATACATTAGAAAAAAATGTTTATAAAAATATTCTAACTTTATACTTACCTATATGTATTCATAACGCAGAGAAGCGATAACTAAAGTATATGTGAAATGAAATTTTGCAAACTATGTATATTTAATTTGGATAATACTCTAGTGAATTTTAACCAAATGAAATTTATTAAATGAAATAGGACTCAGATCCGAACAAATAGGGCATAACTTAATTGGAAAATCAAATATAATTCTGATCCGGCCCTGGTCCGGCATTTACTACTAAGGATGAGATAGGTTTTCGAAATCCGGGCCGGATCAGGACAAATACGGCACACCCTAGTTGTGAAATGAAGTGTGATTTCTGATAGGAGCCGAAGTCAAAAACCCTATTCGGATTTACCTTATTACACCTGATCCGACCCGCATCATAATAGAGCATACCTGAACAAATTGCTAGTCGGGTGATACTCATATCCCACGAGTTTAAAGTTTATTGTCCGTTCCAAATGTTATGTTTTTTTTGTCTGCTAAAACAGAAATTTTTTTCTATTAGGTTGTCGGACGCCGCCTCAATTTGTATCTAAAGAAATCTCGTAACACCAAAACTTTTTCTTCAATTTTTATCAAAGACTTGATTTGTCAAGATTTGCTTTGGCACAAATTGTAGCGACGTCCTACAACCTTAGAATGTATCAAGGCCAGATAAAACTGCCATGAAGGAAGGGAAAGGAACTACGCTGTACTGACTTTGCATCAAGTCAAATACCTGGCAATAGGTCAAAACGATTACTTTAATTGCATGATAAACACTAATGCATCGCACTTCTATACTGTAGCCTGTGCTGATGATATTGCTTTAAGGCGGGGGGAGGGGGGGGGGTATGGTTTTAAAGACGAAAATAAAGCATATTTTTGTGATTTTTTTGCGGTGACATGAGTAATATAATTTTATTAAATTTAATTGCATATTATTGTACAACTTTTGAAGTATGTATATTGAAAAAAATTTCAATTAAAAATATTGATAAATCAGCCGGTGACGTTGAATCTCCAGAGGCGCCTTGAAAAAAAGTGGTTTTGCGGTGAACTTTATAACTCGTTACCGGATCATGTGAAACAAAAAAATTGATATGCGTTTTGAAGGTGTTGTATTTCTCGAGGTAATCAGGAAGAGTTGTTTTTTCTATTTTTTGCAGCACTTGGAAGTGAAAATCGCGATTTTAGCTCAAAAAATCGCGTTTAATTTGTTATTAAAAAATAGAAAAAAATAAAAAAAAAACTCTTCCTGATTACCTGTTGATTTATTTCAAGAAGTAATGTTCAAATTTTCAAAAGGATCGGTTCAGTAGATTTTGAGTTCTAATGTTCACAAACTTCAAAAATGACGTTTTCGGGAAAATGGGGTCAAACGGCAACCCTATTGAAACGCTGTAACTCCGTTAGTTTTACTCAGATTGACTTAAAATTTGTACACAATATTCTTGACATATTGTTCATTCAGAAAAAAGATTATTTTAAAACCATAAGCCCCCCCACCCCCTTAAGATACAAAGAATTCTTTGAGAATCCTTGAATACGAATTCATTCGTCGATTTATTAAATGAAATGAACCAAGACTTGAAAAATATTCCCAGCTGTTTAAACTCCCATTCTTTAATTCTTAATGAAAAAAAATATTTGGCTTTCAAAATATCAGGCGATGTACACTAATAAAAAATATCAGGTGATGTACACTCCAACTTGCCTTTTTTTTATTATAGTTCAAATTATAACGATTCCTCTTGCAATTCAGCTTGTTTCCTCATTGGGAATGTTGATAGTTTTAAATATTTGGACGTTGCTTTGGATGATAATCTTAATTGGAAACAACATACCAATAAATTAAAAAAGTTTTCAATACTGCTGTCAAATCCATGTATCATCTGCGTAATTTTTGTCCCTCCTCAGTCTTCATATAAAGTGATAAACCCATTAATATACTGCAAAAATTTATGAATTATCGATAGCATCTAGCTCCCCCATGGAAACTCTTCCAGTCTAATGGTATTTTGCTTTCGCAATACTTATATGTTTTTGAAATTTTACGGTTGTTTTTGAGAGAAGTGACACCAAAGATTTAATCTAACTATTATTTTCGCTCTAATTCTAATAATGCGAACATTTTCGTAATTCTCTTCTTGTTTTCGGTTCTACCTTCTTCAATAAATTTTCAGCTATGATTAGAATGAAAAATTCATGTTTACGCGTATGCTTATACTGTGGCTTTTTACGCTGTTTATTTGCCTTTGCTTCTCCACAACTTGGTAGTCATATAAAAGAAAATTGTTGATAAAACACTACTTTCTGCGACCAAAAAAACATCAAAGAAATTGAAGCAAAATTAAAAATGTATTGCAGGTGCTTTGCTTCTTCACCTAAAATCGTCCAATCGGGATTTGCCGTTTCGTAATCAAGTCGTGATTTGCCAAGTTTCGTTGTGGTGATTTGAATACAAATGATGCAGAGCGCCATGGATGCACAAAAGAAGTCACTACCGAGCAAATTTTCAACAAAATCTATCATATCGTGTTGACACACCGCCGAGTAAAGATTAATGAGATAGCTGTGGTGGGTAACATCTCATTTGAACGCGTTCGCAGTATCCTAAATAAATATTTGGGTATGGAAAAATTCTCGACTAGCATTTTGTTCAGACATGCCCTATTGTGATCCGGCCCGGATCAGGGTGTAATAAGGTAAGACCTAATAGGGCATGTACATCCGGCCCCTACCAGAAATCATACATAATTTCACTACTAGGGTTCACCCTATCCGGCCCAGACTGCGAAAACCTATCTCATCGCTAGTAGTAAATGCCGGATATGAGTCGGATCAAAATCATATTTGATTTTCCAATTAAGGTTTGCCCTATTTGTGCTGATCTGAGCCCTATTTCATTTAAATAAATTTCATTTGGTTAACACTCACTAGTGTATTATCCATTTTAGATATACATTGTTTGCGAACTTTCATTTATACTTATGTTATCGCTTCTTTGCGTTTTGTTATGATGACATATAAGTAAGCATAAAGCTAGAATATTTTATAAACGAATTTATTGAACATTTTTAAATTAACAATTTTAAATTATATTTTTAAATTAAAAATTGTACATTTTGTCATTTACTTACTAATAAATGCCCTATTTGAACTGTTTTGGTTCTGGTCCGGCGCATTCAAAATGAGTTCAAGCGACGTTTCGTGACCGTTGATGAAACATGGATCAATCACTATACCCCAGAGACCAAAGAACTTTCGAAACTGTGTACTTCTCGCGTCGAACGTTTCCAACAAAGGATAAGACGGTGTTATCTCTCAGTAAGGTCATGGCTACTGTTTTTTTTGGGGGGGATTTAAAATGCATAATCCTCTTCCATAACGACAAGACACTGGCTCACTCGTGCCACATTGCAGCAGATAAATTGGTTGAATTTCCTTACGAATTGTTGCTCCACCCACCGTATTCTCTGACCTGGCCCCATGCTACTTTTATTGTTGCCAAACATGAAAAAATGGATGACAGGAAAAACATTAAGACAAATGATGAGCCCATCACCAAAACAGAGACCTATTCTGCAGACCTCGAAAAAGATTTTTTTATGGCTTCCAAGTCCTGGAATTATCAATTTATCCTCGTACTTGTATATTCATTTTAATATGTAGTTCAAAATTTGAAATTCATAAAAAAATTGACATCCGACCCCTATCAAAAATCATATAGTATTATAGAAAACCAAAACACAGTACAAAAAGTTTCATCCAAAACGCCAGTATTTATTTCCGCTTTTGGTTTGGAAATTGAGTACAGAAATAGAAAAATCAAGTACAAAAAACTGTACTGGATTTCCAAATAAAATTCTGTACTTAATTGCCAAACCAAAAGCGAAATACAAAAGTTTTGTACTTAATTTCTCATTTCTTTTTGTATTAGATTTCGCTTTTTGCGTTTGTACGTGATTTCCTTGTACCGAATTTCTCAGTGCCTATTCATCCTAAAGCACAATACTGCTCTCGTATGATTAAACTGTCCAATCAACTCCTTTGGACTGACTTAAGCCCGCGGTGTTGTTCCAGATTTTGGACCATTCCATCATAATTACTTCCCTCATCATTTTGTGGATGGCTTTTGTCCCCAATCCACACAAGGGGTTCGGACCGACTAAAGATGTTGGTTTTACATGCCTATTTGTCGGCTTTTTCAGAACTCTTACGACTTTGCTTACCACCGTTTCCATGTGGCTTCTCCACAGGAGTTTACTATCGAGAACTACTCCCAGATATTTAGTCTCCTGTGCAGATTCAATTAAGAGGCTCTTCATTATGATTGGATTCATACTGAGTCTTCTTTTCTTGGTGAATGGGAGTACCGTAGTTTTACTCGGATTGTGTTTTAGTCCCACAGATGTGCAAGAGGTGTCTACCAGGTTCAGTCACCTCTGTACAATATCACAGAGTGTTTCTTCGAAATTCACTCTGGCGATAATAACAATGTCATCCGCGTACCTAAGACATTTAATACCCTGGTTACTTAATAGAACTAGAATTTCATCCACCACCAGAATCCACATGAGGGTTGATAAGACCCCACCTTGCGAACAGCCCTTAGTGGTGCCAGGGCTGATTTTACAATAACCAGCCTTGTTTTCTGCTCCTCTAGATCTAAGCATCTCACACATCCAGTCAGTTGTGGTGTTGTCAACCTTTTTCCCGCTTAGAGCCTTCTTGACTGCGCCATGCGAGGTGTTATCAAAAACTCCGTCAATGTCCAAAAAGGCACAGACAGCAACTTTTTTTTGTCCACTGCCTCCTCTAATTCTTTCGTCAACCTGAACAGCGCGGTTTCCGTTGATCTGCCCGTTATGTACGCATGTTGACTATCTTGCAAAGGCGATCTCACCAAGATATTGGTTTGTATGTGGTTGTCGATCACCGTTTCCATCATTTTTAACATGAAAGATGTTTAACTGATGGGTCTATTAGACTTCGGCTGGGTAACATCTTTCTTACTACCTTTGGAATAAATATCACTTTTGCCTTTCTCCGTGGTTCTGGCTGGAAAGTGCCTATGGCCTACTTGATACAGTCCTCCGTTAAGGCAACAGTAAGGCAGCCACTCTTCCGTCCTCTAGGCTATAATCTTTTACTTATCTTCTTGCACGCGTCGTCTGCACTCGCGCGTATACCTCCCGTAAAGTGTGTTTCTAGAAGAAGAGCAGCTCTCTGTTGCTCATCTTCCGTATGCGTTCCATCCGGTCTTCTCAACGAAGTTTTAATCTCGACACCATCTTTGGCCAAAACTTTATGCAGCCTAGCCGCTACAGACGTTGCAGAGATCTTATCACAGAAGGTTGTGAAGCTGCCCCTCTTTGCCCTCCTGATTTCCTTATTGTAGGTGGTAAGCACCTTAGTATACTCTTCTTAGTTTTCGGATTGTTTTGCTCTACTATAGAGCCTCCGTACTTCTATTCCTAATTTTGACAACTCCTTGCTCAATTATGATCTAACTCTGAGTACTGATTCTCATCCCCAATAGAATTCCAAAACTATCTGCGAATTATTTTAAACTTCTGATAATCCGCGAGCTATTTGCAGTAGCTCCATAAAACCACGTACCAGAAACCATATTTAAAACAAATATTGGGTTCGATTTATTTTCGACTATCTCAACTACCGAACGGCCGGTAGGCAAAGAAATTCAATACTTTTAATACGAATTTAAATTGTGGTTTAATTCACTCCAGTGCAGCTTTACTCACTTGTGTAAAGCAAATAGTTTGCTTTACATAATTACAAAAAATTATCTTACGAACCCTTAACTCTTAATATTTCAAAAATTTCCTCCCAAATTATTGAAAACCAAACAAATATATATATTATCATCATTATATTTCTGGAAAATTGCAATCCCAAGGCAGAGTCAATGGCCTCTATGCATCATTGTTTTAAAATGTTGATCCAATCTGCTCCTTATTTGTTGAAGTGAATCGCTAAAGTATTCTCAATTCTCTAAAAAATTTTTAGATCCTTAATCTTTGACACAAAAAACTGTAAACACTAAACATGTACGGTAGCGCACTCCGTTTTTTTTAACTAGAAAGGAATGGGTTGATTGATTTAAAAAACGGTCGTTTTTCATCACATAGAATAAATGTGGAGGTCCACACAAAAAGAGAAAATAGAAAATAAATTGTGTACTTTGTCGGTTCCAATTACTGAATTGTATCGAAAACCCGAAAATTTATCTATGCTTAAACCAGAATTGTTTATGGCTTGCTTTAGACATGATGTAATCAGTGTCATGATATAGTCAAAATTTCTCAAATTGTGTAAAAAAATGTAATAACGGAAATATAGCGTTTTGATGTGAACCTTCTCAAATATAATCCGGTAGCAGAATCAGCTAGTGTAAATGTCAAAAATGCTATCTATAATTTTAAATAATGGATAAACTTCTATTTGGACAAATCTTACGCTGCAAAAAGGATCCATGAGAATTAAATAAAATTGTTAGTTGTATTAATAAACAGGGATTAATAAACAAATTTTCGCTGGCTTAATAAATCGATTATTAATATTACGAAAACATTCGTAAATGACAATAAATTTTTCATTGATCCAAAGATATCGTTCGTTGAGACAACGAATAAAGTTTAATCTGTTTTGCTGGTTTTTTCAGTGTAGTATCAATTACAAACGGGTTGTCTCCCATAGTGTTTACTTGTACGGATAGTTTTTGTAATCGATTGTAATCGATGTTTTAGGTTGTAATCACTCAATTACTCACATCGTCTTTTAATTATATTAGATTGGTATATTTAAACGATTGTGACTAGCAGTAGAACTAACTCTCCCAAAAGTCAATTTTAGTGAAAGATGTCCCAAATTTTCGAAAGATTTGAACAGACGAAAATCAGTTATTTTTAAAACTTGTGATTTTTTTTATTGAATCGTGAAAGCCATTGAATAGGCTAATGAATAAAACATCAAATTAGGCAAATGGTAATCACGGATTTGCTGGAGCATGCGCACTATTTTGTCGAACGTTGTTCATGACTTCTTCACCTAAACGCGGCTGATTTTCGTTGATGCATCTCGTACAGTAGATATATGGCGAAAATAGGTGATAGGTGGAACTAATTTCCACAAAAACGGAGATTGAATTTTTTAGTTTGTTATTGGTATCTTTTTAACATACGGTCTTTTTAACAAAGGTCTAGAAAAATCTGAGTGTGCAAAATGCGTTTACCGCCATCTTGAATTTTTTTTTATAAAATCATAAAAAAATCGTGTGTGGTAATAAATTACGGAAAATTTCATACTGAAAAAGATTTTGATTGGTTTTAAAATTTCTAGTCTTCCTTCTGCAGAAATATCAGTGGCATTAAGCCGGTTTTCAAACGCAGTTCCTTCCTTTCTGACAATAAATTCGAATTTTTACCACGTGGTTCGGATTTGCACATTATAATGCCCATTCCATGGAAAGTGTTGTGACCATCGATGGTAGCAATATTGTGGTCCATATTATTGGCTAGCTACTGACAGAAATGACCTAGTGTAGGGTTGGCGAACCTTTTTCAGTACGCGTGAGAAACAAATACAATCTATTTTTATAAAATTGCCCACGTGCCATAAAATTGTCCAATGCACAAATAGCTTTGTAATATTAAAAAACACAATTATTACAACTAAAATAAAAACAAACGTTTCCAAATATTAAGTTTAAGTTAATTAATGCGATTTTTGTTGCTGCATCTTGGATGACAAATATTGATTGTAGAATTCGTAATTCGTCGTTTTTAACAGAATGTTTACCGAGCTAGATTTAACTAGAATGTATACCGAGCTAGATTTAGCACACGGCATGTGTCACATGAAATATCAAATCTAAATTCATGTTCGGATCGAATTAATTGATAAATTCCTTAAATGTCGATTTCACGGCAATCATAGATTGGGGTTTTGTTGACAATGTTGAATTTTATACGAGCAAAACACAGGTTTGCCATTTTTCTAGATTATCCACACCTAATCCGTTTCCATTAAAGATTGACTCCAAAGATCTTGTGGAGAAAGAATATGTAAGATTTCTAGGAGTAGAAGTTGAAAGCAATATGAAATGTAATCCTCATATTTTTAACCTAGCTAAGAACGCTGTTAAAAATTTGGCTTTTTGGGAAGATGCCGTAATTTTTTTAATATCGAACATGGAATCCTGCATGGAATATTCTTCTCACATATAGGGTGGAGCATATAGTAGTTTAAAGTGTCTTGATTCTGTTCAGCGTAGAGCTGTTAAGCTGAGTTGAGCTGAGCTGAACTCGACTCTTACTTAAGAACTTGATTCCTTGCAGCACAGACTAAATGTTGCTGATCTGACAATTTGCTACAAATACGTTATGGATCTGCCACAGCAATTTTACCTGAACCAGCAAACCAATCGCGTTACACCAGAGCAAGTGTTGTGGCCAATCCACATACGGTTCCAATAAAAAAGTGTATAGAACTGTCCCCTGTCCCATTTTTTTCAATAGAGTCCCTCACCTCTGGAAAGCATTACCTTCTTGGGTTTTCCCCAATGGTTTTAATCCTTAAAATGTTAAAGTAAATTTCTTAAAGAAACTTAATTTATTTGAACATAATCCTAATCCCTAGTTGGCATGGTATCTTCGAATATTCGGAAACGTTAATTCATAATTTATTATAATTAACACTAAACATGCCTACCTTTGGAAAAAAAATTCTGCTGATGTTGTATCTTGATTATGAGGTTCTTACAAAAAAAAATAAATTATGAGGTTTTTACAAATTGTTTGAATTATGTAAATTTTGAGGAAAATTCATCAATAACTGACTGAGTAATTGCGGAAAACTCCTGCGGAAAACTCCTGTTAACTCGGTGTTAAAGTGAACGTGATTCCGAGTGAACTTAAGGTTTCTCATGAGATTCTACATCTTCATTGAATTTCTTTAGATTTGGAAAATATTTAAATGTGTTGGATATAAGGTCGCGATTAAAACATTTTAGTTTGGTTTCGAATGCTGGGATTAAATTAACATAACAATGACAGTTTTGTTAATATCTTGCAGTTCAACATTTAATATATTTAAATGTACACAATATAGCCACAAAAGAACATTAATTTCAAAAGTCGACGTCCGTTAAGTGAGTCCGTTGTACGTGAGTTATATAACGCAATGGAACCCCAGAGTTGGATTTCCGATACTCTGTGAAAATTGAGTCAAGCCATTTTCTAGTTCTGTCCTACTACAAGCACCGTCACTAGTTACTAATGCAATATTGAAAATATCTACTTCTACAGTAACGAAGAAAAAATTCTAAGCGAGGTGATGTCGGTAGTCTCATCAAGACACAAAAAATAAACTTTCTTTATTTTCAAAATCAAAAGAACAGATGCGGACTTGAACCAAGTTTCCTTCACATATTCCCTGTGATATCTCCATATTTTCTTTCTCTGAAGGCATAATACGCTCGCATTCATCTGCGAACGTAAACGCCGCACCAGAAAATGTTCACGTGCCAGGAAAATTTTCATACGTGCCACCTCTGGCACGCGTGTCATAGGTTCGCCACCCCTGACTAGTGGAACTACAAAATTTGATGTCTTGTCCATTACTGCACACTGCAAATACTTTTTTACTTCATTATACGATACGGAAAACCCAAGTCTGTGGAGCTCATCTACAAGTAAACGAGAACCGAAGTCTCGATGAAGCTGCACACCAACACCAAGGAGGATTGAACTTGTAAATGATCTAGGTCTCAACGCTTGCACCAAAGCCTGTTCAATGAAAATCTTCTTCAAATCACATGGTTTACTATTAATGATGATATCCAAAAAATGTTGCAAAATAGGGTAGTGATTTTGTCATGTTATCTCACTAGGTGAGATAAATAGTGAGATAAAGAAATTATTTTTAAATAATTTCTTTTATTTAATATAATCAATCAAAGACAAAAAGTTTATCTCACTATTTATCTCACCTAGTGAGATAACATAACAAAATCACCACCATGGCAAACTTTTTATATTTGAACTGTTCAGATGCAATTTCTGAAGACGAGGGATAAAACTCAATCAAAGTTGCTGCTTTAATTACACGATATTTTTCTAATTCAAGGTCTTCTAATTTCTTTTGTTTCTGATAATCTAAGAGAATTTTAGCCACCGTTTGACCCATATTAGGGTTACCATATTAGGCATACCATCTTTTTTGGAGACAATAATGTTGCCAAAAAATGTTCTTTAAGCTTTTGCAGCATGTGACGATGACTATATGGTTCATTAGTAACTGGTAGGAAGTCTTTCATTTTAGTGGTTGCTGGACAGAAACCGGTTCATTATTTCCTTGAAACCACCTACATACTTCCCAAAAAGCATCATATTTTTGTTTATCTGCAGGACGGCCAAGAGGCTTGCAATGTAGTTGGTCTTGGGAATCATCTCGGTACTTCTTTGAGATCGGGTCACATTTTCGAAAATTTACGCTGCATGCTTGGTGACAAATGGCATCCGGTGCTGGTAAATCATTAACTGATAGCAATCGTGATTGAACATTGGCTTTAAAACAGAATTTTGAAGCATTACTGTACCGACTTGTATAACGCCAGATTTAACCCGTTTCTCACTGTCAGCAAGCGACCATAAAACAAACAGTGTTCTTTAAATTTAAATGTTGGTATATCCGACCGTAATACTCTACTGCAGCTGACAACTACTTCATCCTGAGTATACAACTTCAATTTTGTATCAATTTGGATATTATTGTGATTTGTACAGATGGCGGCATTCGACATGGACACTGACATGGTGACCAGGAAATGGTTCAAATAACTCAATAACTCACTAATTTTACTTGCACTAATGATACCTCTTATACCTTTACTAGACAACTTAACACTCTTTGAATCAAATTTCAACTAAAATACATAAAAATTGTGATTATTGCAATAAATTTTAGTACTTTGGGCAATTTCGGGAGGAGATATATTCCCATATCCGAACCCCTGTTTATCTTTTACATTTTACGTCTAACAACCGTTATTATATTATTTTCCAGCGTGAAATACCGGTTAATTTGTTATCAAACATGTTTTTGTTTAATATTTGAAGTTTTTTCAAAATGGCGGCCAAAAAAACGCATTTTGCGCATCCAGATTTTTCTAGACTTTTAGAGATACCAACAACGAACTAAAAAATTTAAACTCCGTCTTTGTGGGAATTAGTTCCACCCAAAAACCTATATCTACTGTTAGTACTAACCATTGAATCTCCTCTTTCAATGCAGTTCTGGTTGCAGACATGTT
>CAVNZG010000981.1:0-62848 GCA_963693315.1 Diogma glabrata
AAATATTTAAAATAGTAAAAAAAATATTTATAATAATAAAATATAATAAATAAAATAAAATATAATATAATATATTTAAAAATATGTAAACATACTGTTTAGAATGATATGAAGCACTCTTTAAAAATTCGGTAAAATCAATTCATATGTGAATCTTTAAGTTTTTTTCGAATTTAAAAGTTGCATGTATTATCTGTAAGATTTGTGAAAGAAATTATAAAATAAAAGTGCTATATTGAGATATGAGCTTTTGGGTAAAAGAGTTCAAGCGCACCACCACGCGCTGTGTGGCGAAAATCGAATAAATTATCAAATGTTCAACTGGCATTTTTTGATAAAAAACTAGTTACTCACTTGTAAAAATGTATTTCAATGCAATCAAATTTCTGAGAGTTATTAGTAAAACACTACACCGAAAAACCTTAAACCGTGACATAACAGGGAAATTTCAGAACTTTTTTGTTTGTCTGCTATTATTTAGTCCGACAACCCAAACATACCAAAATGTCAGCTGTCGGACTCGACAATAGCAGACACGTTTTGGTCGGACAAGCTTACTCTCGTGTTCTACAACAAATTTACAAACCCCACAGTTAAAAAAAATGTGGTAGCAAATTTACAAGATCGCGGGCAATCGGCATTTTTCGGAGCTTGCCAAACGAAAAAGCGGCCGATTTGAGGAAACTCGCAGAACAAAAATTTCGGGCTTGTCGATTACAGGCGCCTCACGAAGAATAAAATATGTGGTAATCATCACATTATATCGGCGTGGGCCAAGGGACTAATAAAATTATATTAAACATTTTACATTTTTCATTCAAAAATTAAAAACAACAATTTTGCCAAGAAATTTAAAAACATAAAACTTGCCGTTTCTTACATTTTGTAGTTCCTGCTCAATTTTCTATTGTTTTGATATTGAAAACGTTTAAAAAAAATACTGATGTCAAAATCTGTAAATTATTGTTTTCTTTAAAACAAAATTTAATATAAAAAACATATAAATACTTTAATTTGCACACGAAATATAATATATTTACTAACATGTTTTGTAATTTATCAACTTAATTTTTAATTAAAAAATAACTAAAAATTAAATATGTCAAACTAAAAACAACAAAGCTTACTGTCAAAACTGAGATTAAAATAGAAGATTTTGTGTTCGAAAACATAAATTGATTATAAAATAGCAGAAAATTTCCCCTTCGCAAATTGAATACCAATTTCGAACAGTCTTCTATTTTTCAATTCTGCTATTTATTTTTGGGTTGAAGAATAGAAGGTAGAAGATTTTTATTGAATAGGGCCCAATATTAAGAAATTATGGAAAATCAATATTATTTTATGTATATATATATAAATATTTAAATTTTCGATTATTTTTCATTTAAATTGTAAAATGAACAAAAAAGAATTCTCCAAGAATAGTTCTTCTCCTAAATACCATTTTAGAAATAAGCCAAAAACGGTGCTTTCAAATAATACAAAAAAATGGTTTTGCACTACAAAAACAATCATCTTTCATATGACACCCCACTTGACATGATCAAAAATAGCTTTTTTTCGAAAATTTCTACTTTAAACTCCCTCTAATGAACATCTGAAATTATAACAAACAAAACAAAAGAACGGTTTTTTTATGCAAAATTCCTACAACCGGGATTTTTTTTCTTTTGTAATATTCAAAGTTAGAGGGGGGACAAAAAAAACACTCGTTTTTGCCAATAATTCAAAAACTAAGCAGTCAAAAATTCATTGAAATTTATTTTTGAAACATTTCAATCTCTTTCGATTTGTCTAAACCAAGCTCGATTCCTTAAAAAAAACTTTTGTTTTACTATCTCCTTATCAATATCTATAAAATATAGATAAAAACAAATAATTGAATTTTTTTGTTATCAACCAGGGTGGGAAGACACGTTTAATAACTGTAGAAAATTTCAAGTTGATAGCACTTATAGTTCGTGAGTAAATCGATTATGTAGAAATTCAGACGGACCCCTAAGTCTCACGAATAGTGTACCGTTTTGACTTTTTCAAAGTACAGAATCCTAAAAAGGGTAAAAAAATCGACGCATCACTAACTTTTTTTCTTTTTTTTTTTATTATTTTATATTTTTCACCATAACTAAATCTAATTTATTTAACTGATCACCAAGCACTTAACCTAAAAATTAACTAACACTAATATATCCACATTAAACACAAAAAATTTTTTTTTTCTTCCACAAAACTAAAATTGAATCTCATTCACGTGGCACTTCCAATAAAGATGTTGTTGTTTCGGGTTTAAGTCTCCCCACAAGGGATGCCAAATGTAACGCCCTAAATGAGCGCTACGCTATTTTCGAGGTGGTGAGACGGGCCTTTACCATCCGTACCACATGTACGAGATTCATTTTTTATTTTGCACTGTTTTCCAAAAAAAAACAGGAAAAAGATTTCCTACACAAAAAATCTTTTCTACTTTATTTTTTCTTAAACAACACTTTTTCACTTTATATACCTTTTTTTTTAAACCTAAACAGCACAATACAAACACAACACAACGATCACAAAAAATTAATAAAACAAACTGAATTCCAAAAAAAAAAATAATATAATATTTAATTGACTTTAATTGACAAGAAAAATATTAAGTTTAATATTAACAAAAAATTTTATAAAAAAAAATAATACAACAAAAGTTAATAATACAACCTAATTATACGCCATCATATTCCAAATTGTCCTTCATGTTCTTGTTGTTGATGGCTACTTCTTTTATTTGTTGTGTCCACCCAATTCGTTGTAGTTGTTGTTGTTCTGCCGGTTCAAAACCAAAGAGAAATATCTCAAAATTTTTATTCCTTTTTTACTCAAATTTTCCCCATATTTCCCCAATTAATAGTATTTAGTAATTTTTTATGTTGGTTGCATTTTTTTTATTTTCGAAATATATCTTTCGAAGTTGTTGTTCAGCAAGTCGCCTATTGATCAAAAATAAATTTAACAACGATCTACATGCATTTTTTTTTCAACGGTTGAACTTTTTAAATTTCAGTTGTAGTAGTAGAATCCCTAAACAATTTCGTTATCTTAGTATTTTGCGATACTCTTCAAGAACTGCAATATATGACTTAAGACATGACTCAAGACTGTTCTATTTTTCATTGCTGTTTTTGTCAATGATGTAACAATACCGACTTCTGATAAAATTTATTTAACACCTTTATCCGCTTGATATGATATATTTCTTAAAACACCATCGGTAATTTGTATTAACTCCTCTGAACTCGAATCAAGTTGGTCAACAACATAGTTCATAAGGTTTGGTTTGAACATAACAAAAGGGCTAGTAATTTCTATCTTCAAATATCAATTGGTCTATTGGACTATGCAGATCGTCTTAAAATTATGAATTAAAACTAAAGGCAGCTATATAAACTTATTTTCTTATTTTCTTAAATTTAATTTTTATCAAAATATATTTCAAGTATTTTTTTTGTTTCATTTAAATATATTTTTTTTTTATATGGATATTTTTTTTTATATACAAATTAATTTTTTTTTCTCCTTTTTTTTTGTTTATTAAATTTTGTTTTATTGTTTGATTTCAATTTATTTGAATTAAATGCAATTATAGAAACCAAACATTACATATCGTGTGCATATAGATTAGACAGAATCGACTTTTCTCCATATTTATTGTCGGGTTAGTTTGCTCCAAACTTCACCAATCTCACATTTACAAACTACTACACATATACAAATAGCTGATCATGAAAATGGTGAGGAATGATTTGGTCCTTGAGCTTGCTCATTGTTTAGCACATAGTGCCTATATTTAAGAAAGCCGACAAACTCCAGTTAAACAACTGCCACCGTTTATCCCTTCTCAAAACCTTCTCAAAGATATTTGAGAAAATAATTAGACGCAAATTACTGAGTTTTTTGGATAAAATTAACTTCTTACATAAAAACCAGTTAGGGTTTACGCCTGGGAAATCCACCGAATAAGTACTAATTAATTTCTTGAGCCAAATATACTCGGCACTAAATGACTTGAAGCTACCCTTAGCCTTGTTTATAGACATCAAAAAAGCGTTTGATACTGTTGACCATATAATTCTTCTAGAGAAAATGTCTAATATAGGTATACGAGGGAATATTTTTAAATGGTTCACAAGCTATCTTACGAATTGTCGGCAAGTTGTCAAGATCGGTGAGGTTTTAAGCTTTAAAGGTCATACTAATTGTGGTGTTTAGGGTGAAAGTGTAAACGTTTTCTACTTAGTTGTGTTGAACCTCGTAAGTTTGACAAGTTAAGCAAAATCCAGAAACCGAATTCCTTCATTTCATTAATGGCTCGAAAATTTATACGTGGAGTAAAATAGAAACTTGAATTAAGGTCTGGAGCGTAGCCAATTCGGCGTCAGGCATTCTTAATAAACCGCATATTCATCGAAAAATAGTGCAGCAGAGCAGAACCGTCTTTTTGCCAATTTTTATTTCATACCAGGTCACATATTTACGCTTCATTTAAATCGCTTCAAATCTCCGATAAAACCAAAGTCAGTGCTAATGCCGCATTATAGAAATCTTGAAAGTTTCATTTGGGTTCTGCTTTTTATAGCACTAATTGACCTACGTAAAAATTATTTCTTTCATCCTTAAACTGCTGTTTTTAGGAATTCGCAAAGCCAGTCAAATTGTCGGATGGTTCGCTTCTCTATACGACCAAGCTCAATTGAACGCTTTACCATTAAACAGGAATAGGAAGTCGTTAATCAGAATTTACAAGAGTACAATGTATGACGACGTGTTAGTTTCTACGCGATAAAGGAATCGATCTATATTTAATCCGTCTTTTGCTCCATCAAAGTTCCATTGATGAGCCAGAGTAGAAGACTTCCACTTAAAACTAGATGATCATCCAGAAAATGCATTTTGTGACTTCTAAAATCATGCTCATGAGAGCCTTGTGAAGGAATCGGAGTCGGTGTATAAAGCGCAACAACAAAAATTTCATCATAAAGTGGCCTAAAAATAAAATAAAATTTTTAATAAATAATAATTTCAATAAATTAAAAAAAATATTGTTCTCTGAATTTTATCTCCTCGACTCTAAGTTAAAAAAAAACTCATAAAAATTATATGTTCCACGAACTTTTAATATACAATTTATTTTCCAACTTGACAATTACAGATTCTATATAAAAACTTTGTTTGTTTTAATTCCTTCAAATACAAAAAAAAAAAAATTAGTTGAAACATAAAACAAAACAATTTAACTAAACTCCACTTCACGGGGGACGTTCGTGTATTAAAAAAATAACAAAGTTTAAACAGCAAAACACATTAAGGAAAAACTACCTTTTAATTTCCTTCACAACAAAACTTAACAATTTCATTTTTTGTTGATTTTCCTTCTGACAACTTTTTATTCTTTTCTAAGAAGAAGTTAATGTTTATAATAAAAATAAAACTAAAAACGTAAAATTAAAATATTGAGTCAATTTATTTAAAGTTTTTTAATGATATATCTGGTTGTCCTCTCGACTATCGTAAGACGAACAAAAAAATAGTAAAATATTTTCCTATTTTTTCTTTATGGATACACATTTTTCTTTCGTTGTTCTTATGCTAAGTAATAAGAATATATGAAGGAAGAAAAAAAAGTTTTACAGTTATATTTCTTCATTAAATTATAAGAATAAATAAAATATTATGCAATGTGCTGAGTTTTATTGCATTTTCTTGCACCAGCCACTCTTAGTTGCAAAAATAAAATTTAAGAAATTGCATTTTTTGTTTTTATATTATTATTGTTTCGTTAATTTTTAAAACAAATTTTCTTTTGGTTTTCATCTGTTTTATTCAACTTTGGGCTTCAAATTTTAGGTTTCCAAATATGTTATTTCAAAAGCTGTAAAAAAAACATAAAAAATCCAAAACACGGAAATAATAGAAATATTGTAAATAAAAAAATTTGTTACATTCGGAACGGAACAAATCACCTGCTACAAAAATTCATGATAACTGCAACATACCACAAAGATGAAAATAATAAAATAATGACATCTCGTACACTAGCAATAAATTTCTTGTAAATTTTCCAATAAAAAAAATGAAAATCTTCTTTAGACCATGGTGAAAGTTTTAAAAAAGAAAAAGATTATATATATTCATTTTATATTTAATGTCAGTTTTAGTAATATTGTTGATAATTCATGGGAGATAATCGGCAGAGATAAACTTATTTTTAAATTGAAGATATTGTATTTCATTGGAATTACTTTCATAAACTTTATATTGATTTTAGAATGCTCGATAGTTTTCGTCTTTATTTTTTAAAACCAAAGAATAAAAGCTATGATGTGAGAGTTTCCTATTTATGTTATTATTTGCATGTAATTTTTTGAAATTTTTTTTTATCAAGATGTTAATGTTAATTGTTCTTTTTGTTCTGGATGTCCTCTTTCATTTGATATGCCATTCGTCAAACATTTGTGTTACTAGCTTGTAAAAATTTAATTAAATATGTTGTTAAAGCTGACGAATGTCATATCCAATACATGCACCATACAAAAGACCATCACATGTACCGTAGTCGTACTGAAGTTGAAGGTAAATCGAATAGTGGATTTTAAAATGCCAGCATATTTTGTGAATATTTTCATTTTAGCGTATGGTGAGGATGTTTTATCAGTTGCGACTGTGTTTGTTACATTTTTGCCCAATCATAATATTTGTAATTATTGAAACATAGATTGCGAACGCATCGATTTCGATGTTTTTATTAATTATAAATACTAGAATCCAACTGATGTTTTGGGAAGTTCTGATTAAATGGTCGATGAGCTGTCATTATAATGTTGATGAGTTGTGAGTATAATTAGAAAAAATTAATGTTATTTATTTGTTTGTAATTAGAAAAAAATTTTTAATCTCATCCGAAAAATAATAAAACAAACGAAATTCATTTGTTAGTCAGCTCAATTGTGCATGTACAAGTAACATATACAAAATGCCATGCAATATATAAAACCTTGATAGTACAAAAAAAACTAAATACAAAATGCCGTGTAATAATTTAAAGAACAATCATTAAAATTATTCGTCTCAGAAAGAGATGATTGCATTACGATTAGTCTAAATTTGCATCTAGTGAATTAATCAATTAGTTTATGTGGTGTCTGTAGGATATATAGAAAAAAAATTATTTAAGTGTTTTATTAAAAAAGAAATAGAAATTGAATGAACCCAACAATCGTGGTTTCGTTTTTGTTAGTGTTTCTTTTTTTGGTTTGCGTGGCTAAATGTAAACTGTTGAGTTACATAAATAAAAGGGTCACCCATAACTAATTGAAAATTATTTTTTTTTATAAATCAACTATCTGTAATACAGAAACTGTTTAAGAAGGGTAAAATTTTCTTTTGATGAAAAGATTGTTAACGAAGTTCATTAAACATAAATCTTATAAATATTCAACGATCGTCATAGCATTCTGGCGCAATAATTCCATCGATTTAACATCAATTCATGATTTTTGCTGCCCGAGCAGAAATTAGTTAGGGAAAGCCTGAATACAGTCAGGGCGTAATTAAGGTCAAATAGGGCAAGCCCTATTAGGCAGTCTGCTGTGGGCCTGTTTCGGACCTGAATTAGAATACCCTTTTAGGGCTTACCTTATTTGGATATATCCGGCCCTGATTCGATTTTTCGTATCTGACCCCTAGTTGGGCAATCTGATCAGGGCCTGATACAAAATGCCTTACTAGGGTTTGCCCTATTTAATATTATATGGAAAACTTGATCAGTGCCTGATCCATTTTTCCCAATCAGGGCCTGATTGGGCAATAGCGTTACACTCATGATCAGGGCCATATCAAACTAGAGCTAACCTGATCAGGGCCGTATTTGAGCCCTAAGAAATTTCTGCTCGGGTTATTATTGCTGATTATATATTTTATGATTTTGGTTCAACAATCACCGGAGCATTTTTGGCGCAACAATACCATCGTTTTATCAACAATTTATGATTATTGCTCATTGTTATTTAATGATTTTCGCTCAACAATAGCCATTTCAGTTGACGCAACAATTACATCGATTTTTCAACAATTTTTGATAATTACTGATTATGGCCGACTTTTGCTGATTATTACTAATTATTATTGTATGATTATTGTTCATTATTATGATATAACTATGGCTTATGGTTCCTGATTATAATTTATTAGTATCGTTCAACGATTTGTTATATTTTGGGATAACCGTTCTTCAATCACCAGTGCAAGTTTGGCGCAATCAACACAAATTATTTTGTGTTGTTGACATGCATATATGTCTATCGATGATAGGCCAAGAAAAAGGAGGGTGGAGAGAAGTTGGATCTGCTAAAATCATGGAGTAAGTCACTTTCTTATATTGTATTAATATATATATGTTCTAGTATTTGTTTGGCCTTTAATCTTACCAAATGTCTTACAAAAATATCATTTAATAATGGGGTGTTCGTGACTGTCACGGCTTCTTCGTTGTTGAAGGTTGCCAGAGGTTCATTTTTAGAGTTTTGTTTTTGTTTCTGATCTGCATAATTTTCGAAATACGCGCACACTGTTAATTTGTGCTGGAGTGGCAGGTACACTTCCTTAAACCCAAATGCTACTGATCCATTGGTGTTTTCAATGGGCCCAGTTCTCCATCACAGGCGATCGTTTAAATTTTGTCATTTTATAGCCAGAGTTATGTGGTACTCGTCTTATTTTGGGAAATTTAGATTTCATGGATGTCTAGAGCTCCCTTTCAGTATCGTCTTTTATACTTGTTGTCGAAAAAATAATCAGTTATAATTTCCCAAGGGCGGTGATAATTTGAAATAATTATTTGCAAAAAATTTCGCAAGCAAGTATAAAGCACGATGCCGTAGGCCGAGTAAAGGGTAAGAGTAAAAACACTACATCTAAATGCTTTTCCACGAATTAATTTCACTTTCATAATTCTCTTTTTCTAAAAACTCTTATGCTCATCACATGAGGCGGCGTGTGATGATAACTACTCCAAACTACGTTGGCTAGTTTACAATGGCTAGTTTCCAATGGCTAGTTTACAGCAGTTCCAAAAAAAGATGCTAAATCGGATCCATCAAATTACAAACCCATATAAATCTTGTCGGTTGTTGCTAAAATATTTGAAAAATACATTAACTTCATATTATGAGCTTCTTAAGTCGTCAAAAATAATATGAAACACAATACGGCTTCTTTAAAGAATTAATAGTCCGTGCATGCAATATTGTTCTCACATATGGAGTCCAGCATACATAAAAGTAATTTGAAGTGTCTTGATTCGATATAAAATTTATTAGTTGGCGATTCAAATCTTACTAATTAGATTGATTCCTTGCATGTCAATGATTTAAAAAAAATTTTAAAAATACATTATAGATGAACGGACGTTTGCCTCGATCAATAACAGTCCATATTTTACGGTTCAAATGACAAGATGTAGAAATTTCGCTTCCGGACCCGGAACCCCCCCTCATTGTGTGCGCCCCTGAATAAGTGGTTTTTCATATGTTTTCATTTGGGTGCTCATTTCTGATTGATCAAACTTGAATCCAAAATGGCCTAAAACAATAACATAGTAAACGTTAACTGTTGGCTTCAAATAATTTTACACAATATGAAATATCATAAAGTTGCAGTTTAACTTCAAACATAGTTTAAACAATTTTTTTTCCAACTGTATGCATCTCTGTTTAAATAAAATGTTTCAAACAAACTTAATACAAATAGTTCAAGCATTTTTTATCAGTTACCATATGTAATCTGTGTATTCTTTATTCCCACAAAAAACTATAAAATCTAAAATTTATGAATATCAATAAAATTGTAATAATAAAATTTCCATTTATTTTTCAGATATAATAGGTGTCAGTTGGGAAGAATGGTGGACATATGATGGAATTTCAGGTAATGCTCATTCAATTTTTATTGCTTGGAATTTTGTATAGATTATTGGAAAAAATCGTATCATCTGGTATCCATTAAAAGAATATTAATTTTGGATTATTATTCATTTTCCTTGCCAAGAATTTACAAAACTTTTAATCTCCATCGTACTATAGTTTCATTTAAAGTTCACAATTATTTAAACGGAAATCTTACAGCTAAATAACTCAGAAGTAGTATCACAACATAATTGGATAATATTCAAGTGGATTTGTCTATAAAACCTAAAATTATGTTATCTAATTAATCGATCATAAATTTTTTGATCGAAGTCAAACAATTTCCTACTAATAAAATCTTAACAAACTTTATATACTTTTTCTTATTGATTGAACTTAGAGTTGATTAAATCAATTATTTCTGTTAATTAATTTATGAACACAAATATTTATTATTTTCCTGGATACCGAAACCAAGTATCAAGAATATAGAATTATATTTTCTAAAATAAAAAAAAAGGTTAAATTGGGGGTGAAGAATGAAAATATATGCCAATTTATGAGGGAAAATATTTTCTATTCTATTATTTTAGAGGGTTCGAAATTATACTTTTTTTTCTAAAAGGTTTATGTTGTTGATTTTATAAAAGAAAAACCAAATTTTTATGATCTTTCTGTGTTGTTTATTTAAAGTATTAAGATTTTTAATATATTCGTATAACTTGTGTATATCCCAATAAAACCAATTCGATTTTAATATATTTTTGTTAAATATTTAGAAGGGTCAAGAGGTAAATAAGTAAGTGATACTAAATATTTTGGGTTCAACATTGATATTATCAATGAGAAAATAATGAATTCAATAAGAATGTTGTTAAAAATTTATAAAGTAAATGCTTGAAAATGAACTAGTTATATACTGGATGAGGGTCAAATATATTCCATGCTATTTGTTTGTGTTGCTTTTTTATTTGAAACGTAGAGTCTTTTAGGTTGAAATTTTTTTCATTGGGAATAAACTATATAAAAGGAGAAAAGAAAAATCGATTTTGGTTGCTACGTTGTCCTGTTGAAAGCACATCTCATATATGTTAGAATTTTAAGCCACCTCGTAAGTAGATGGTTAGTAATTTCTCTTTAGAAAATTTGTAATGAAGAGCTTTCTCATTGGCGAACCAGCAGGATGCGTACCTAGAGTTTTTTTTAACGCCGTAACGACTAAAGCTCAGTCATCGTGGATTTGATAGATTAATACCTGCTGTGTCAACACAAATGCAGAAATGTACGCAATTTACGAGAATATACAGAAATGGAAAAAAAAATTCAAGTGAAAAAAGGAAACTCTGGCGACCCCTTTTGCGAAAGAACCACGATCAGCACGTCCAACCCCCACAATCATTTCCATACGCCCACACACTCACGCTTCATACAAGCCAACATTCACCCACACACTCAGACGGCGAAGCAAGACAATTAAGCTCAAAGATCCACAGCAAGTACCGCAAATAGTAATAATCAAACCTAAGTTGTATTGCTGTCATCCGATCAATATAATACCGCTTGCACACCACTGCCATTGCTGGTAGACCGAGAATCAAATCTTAGAGCACGGGAGAACCTCACACGCTATATTGAAAGTCTTTATTATTTATTTCCCTTTTTTTTTATTAATAACATTTTCAAAAATGTTTGAAACCATACGAAATTACCAAAGAAAATTATTTACCGCTCCAAAAAAAGTTATAACTTTATTCATAAGTTAAATAAATATTTCCAAACCAATTTAATTATATACCTGTAGTTTACAGTTGGTTGATGTATAATACGGTAAATAAATATAAAACATGACAAGAATTTATTTTTTTTTCTTATTCTTTTTTTTTTTGGTTTTCATATTCTTTAGGATTGATTTTTAATTAATAAAAATATAAATTAATAAATTTAGGTAATATAATTTAACATAATAAAAAAAATGTATTTGGAAAACGAGATCTTACCTCAGAGCAAAAATATTTCGATTATAATCATTTTCAATTTATACTGAATGTGTCTCGCTACACGCATCGTCAGTTCATACACACACGCAACGTCAAGCACGCCCCCATTCAATCACTGGTACACCCTTTCACGCGCATTCTCACTTCTACGTTAGAAAAAAAAAATAAAATAAAATAACCACAATTCACTCACCCCATGATTAATCCTCCAAGCTTCAAAGTCTTACGGCCTTAGCCCTCCATCAGCGATGAATAATCTAACAGGTAAAGTATTACGGATAAAATTGTATAAATAATACTTGAATGCTGCGCGTTGAAATTCGGTAGACAACCAGAAATTTATCAAAATGCTGCGTTGAAATACGGCAATAATAGCAAAAATTCTTATATGAAAGTTGCGTTGAAATACGGTTGAAATACGGCAGTAATAGCAAAAAAATTTTTGTATAATTGTTGCGTTGAAATAAGGTTGAAATACGGCAGTAATAGCAAAAATTCTTATATGAAAGTTGCGTTGCAATACGGTAGTAAAAGCACAAATTTTATATTAATGTTGCGTTGAAATTCGGTTGTAATAGCACAAAAAATTGTATTTAGATGTGGCTTTGAAATTTGGTTGTAATAGCACGAAAATTGTATATAACTGCTATGTTGTAATTCGGTAGCAATAGCAAAAATTTTATTCAAAGGTTGCGTTGAAATATGTTCGGCATACGATAGTAACAGCAAAAATTTTATTTAAATGTTGCGTTGAAATATGTTCGACTAAATATAACGGGTGTAACAGTAATTATGTCGGTGATTGTTCAAGCAAATGGTAATCCACCAATCGAGGTAATTGTTGAATTCAGGCATGAGAATACGCGATTGTTGCACCAACACAGGTGATTTTTGTCTGATAATACGACAATGTTGCACCAGCGTTTGTTTAATCAAAATACGAAAATATGGTAATTTTGCACCCGCAGAGTGGATGGTTGAAATAATGTTGTATCAACAGAGGTGATTTAATTAGGCTAAAATCTGAAAAATTAAATGACCTTAAATGACATTTGATAAATTACTATTTGCTAGGCATTAATTTCGATACGCTACAAACAAATAAATCTTCTTTGTCTTATTTTACTAGACAAGAATTTCACTAAATATTAATTGTATTTTATTTTATGAAAAAAATTGAAAGGAACACATTTTTTTGTACAAGACAAACAAATAGATTTATATTTTTTGTTGTGTATAAATTATTTTATAAGTTTGATGATTTATTAATAACAAATTCAATTTTTCTGACCTTTTATAACCAACACCACATAATTGCACTAAAAAATTTTCTAATAATTGTACTAAACTTTTCACAAAAATTTTCTAGGAATTTAAACTAAAATTGTGCTATCATTTGAACAAAAAAAACTTAATCACAGAAAAAAAATTGGATTATCTCAAACATTTAATATTTAAAACTATAAATCAATTAATCATTTTTGACACAACATAAGTGACACAAGAGATAAGAGACAAAAAATCGTATAGTCATCTCTTATATAGTAATTTTAATATCGAAAATTCGACAAAGTTTTTCTTAGTACATTTTCCGTTTCAAAAAAAAAACTGTTTGTTACTGTGCAATACATAAAATTGTAAGACAATTTCATGAAATAAGTTATTTCCAACGCATTTGTAAGAAATATTAAAATGGATTAAACGTAAGTTTAACCGATCTTATGATGTTTATGTGTTATGAAATAATAGCTTATAACAGTATTACAGTAAAATTTAGATCTATAACGGAAAGATAAATTGATAAAAACACCCATATAAGAAATCGAATACGAAACTGGTTGTAGGATAATAATTTTTAACTATTGCGACGATTGGACAAATATGCACAGCCGTTTGAGGTTTAAAAACATTCAGGGCAATTACGGTTAGTGTCCGGAGAATTCAAATTTATGTAGTATGGTGAAGTAATGCTGGTGAAAGCGCAGTGTGAGTCAATAATAGGATGTTGTAAAGGCAATATTATTGTTAATGGTTTTATGCTAAGAACATAAATTCGTAACGGAAACTATATGAAAATATGACTATAGATTGTGGACGAATGAGAAACTATTATGAGCTACGTGTGGTAAGCAAAATTGTGAATTGTGAAAAAACAGACATTATATAAATCGGGAACTTTACTGCTCTACGGTTTCATACTCCAGTCTACATAACAAATTTCGATTTTTTCTTTGATGTATAAGAAACAAGCGGTACTTGTTATGAAGGGTAATTCAAATTCCGTAATTAAAATTCGAACCACTGTCCCACCCACATCAAATTCACCTTAACAGAAATTTTCACAGTTGTTTTCATTCTTCCTTACACATAGTGTCTTATACTCAATCCCTAGTCGTCATCTACTATAGTTTCCGCTAAATAAATTATTGTCCTAAAACCGTTGTGTGATATTTCCCGATGTAATTTCCTATCTTCAATTTGTAATCGTTGGTTGCTATGAAATTGGCATGGAACAATTGTACAATAATTTGCGCTATTCCCATGTAGATGTCCTACAATCGTTTCATAGTCAATGTTTCTGTTTATAACTTTTGCCCAATTTTTAGTACAGATTAATAGTGAAGACACTTAGTGGGGAGAAATAATTAACGAAAAGGAAAAAAAATAACTCACCAATGGTCGTTTGGCTATAAATACGCAAACTTGCGTATAGAGGCCCTTTTAGTCGATTATTATTTGTCAATTTAGATCTTTGTGACTGTCAAAGTTTTAGATTTTAATTGTGGTGTGTGATAAATCTTCTGGATCTTCTGGGAAGATCGATTGGCGGGGCATCGTGGATTGTTGAAGGTGCAAGGTACACGCTTAGATGCACGGATGCCTGTTCTGATTGGAGAAAATTGATTAAGAGAACGACGAGATTCGGCAATTGTCTTTGGATGGAACGTGACCTTTGGTATAACCCAGTTATGCAAAACGGAATAGTATTCCGATATGACGCTACAGGTAGTAATTTAATTATTAATACTGATAATTAGTTACCTGAAGAATATGCTTAGCTAACTGTTTTCATTAACCGTACTCCAAAATATAACGTTTTTTTTTGTTGTGAAACACGTTTGTTGTTGGTGCAAACGTAAGTTAACTGTAAAATTAATAGAAAAGATACTCAGTCATAAAATCATTAATCGCTATTGCATTCTATTAAATAATCGATTAAAAAAGAGAATAAGAAAATATACTAGAAAATTATTATAATTCGTGATGTTTAAACGTAGCTGTAAGAAACATTTATTAAGATTACACATGCAATAGTTTCTTTTTGTCTGTGAAAATAATTTTATTATCTAAAGAATAGTGAAATATAAAATTAGACAGTTAGTTTGGGACAACATTATTAATTGGCTTTATGGTGGATTGGTGGTGGTTACACTGTGCGACCACCTAAAAGAGGGGAAATAACTGAGAACTTTATCTGAATCATTTTATGGAAGTATCGATATAAGGAAAGTGTGATTCAACGACGACAGTCTTTTTTTTTAATATTAATAATAACATATAATTGGGGGTGATTACCATGAGAGCGATGATTAATTAAGGCTTTACTAAGGGTACGACGAGGATGGATTTGGACTAATTATGGGGTGAGCAACATTTTTATTTTCATATATAGGTGGGAGTCTGTGTAAGTGCGTGAATGTTTGGTGGTGTGGTTAAGACTTTACTTGGTGATAAAGATGTTATTACAAAAATTTTACTATGGTATTGGTAATGTGTAAAACACGATAATTTTATTGAGCATATTTCATCTTGCATGGCTAGAAGACCAACGCATTGATACATATAAATAATTATTTAATTCTCATACCAAAAACTGGTCGTAACAAGTGTAAATTTTACAACAGTAAATTAACTGTGAAATCAGATGGTGATTTTTTTTTTGCACTATAGTAAGCTAATTGGTTTTCAACTTTTAATTGTTTATATCAGCTGAACACAGAAACAGTAGATGAGTTCTATTGCCTATCAAATTTGTTTAGGTTTGATTTGATCATATCTACCTCGAACCAGTGGTGCACAGTGCACCCTCCTAGAAGTTACGCAAATGACCCTATGTATTGTACGCATCACCTACATTAGAACTAATAGGTCAACCGCATGGACCGATTTCGGCACTGGACAAAAACTTTGTGTTTTTGTTTGTAGGTGATTTCCATGAATCTATGCCTTCATTTTCAGCCTATGTTTTTTTTCTTTTCCTTCATATGATGTTAGGCCGTTAGGGGGTATACGAATTATGTTTGGAAAGAAATATTAAAATTTGTAAAATTGTACATAGAATCAATGGCATAACAAATATGTATTCATGGATTTTATGCATGAAATATGTATGCTGGTGTCTGAAGTGACTTATTTTTCGACAAAAAAAAATACATTTGGATTCGATTTTAGGTTTCTGAATTCTTATTACTATTACAAAACGCATAGATTAGATGCATAAAATCATAATTCTATTAATAGATTCCTTAAACAAAGTACAAGCAATACTCCGAAATATGGATCCTCAGAATTGGATATATGTATTTGACACGGTTTCTTTCTTTATACCTGTACAGTATAAGGTGTTATATAGCAAACCAGAATATGAAGGGGCTGAAGTTTCAAAATAAAGAGAAAAAAAGAAGAAAAAAGGTGATTTGCAAACCATTTACAACAAGAGATTAACACTTATGAGATGCTGAAGGACTACTTCGGTGATTAAAGTGGTGTATGTGTATATGTATGCAAGAGCGTAGGTAGGTATCGGAGATGGTGTGTATGTACGTACGAGTGTGTATATGTGTGTGTGTATGAGTGTCTGAGGTATGAGAGCGTGTGGGTGTGTGAATATATGAGGAATGAGAATGTTGGTGTATGTGAGTGCGTGAGGTGCGAGAGTGGGTGAATGTGTGTTGAATGATGGGGTTGGACGTGGTGATCGTGGTTCGTTCGCAAAAGGGGGTCGCCAGAGTCTATCTTTTTCACTTGTCTTTCCGATCTATCCGTTCTCATAATTCGTTACGCGTACTATACAGTTATTTGTGCTGAAGTAGCAGGAATTTCCTCTCGTTAGCTGCAGCCCAAGCTAGTTTGTGGTTAATAATACAATCTTGCTAAGTACGCGGCCTGCTATGCCACGAAGAAGCGCTTCATTACATACTGGAGATTTTAAATCCTTGCATATACCTTGTTTAATCGAAACGTGTTTGTCCTCATTTTTAATAATTTTACTACATTGTATTGGGATTCTTCCAACTCAGCTGACCACTAATAAAATAATATTGAATAATAGAGTAAATCAACCATACCATAGGCCCTTCGTAGCTTATTTTTTAGTTAGTTGTTTACTGTATTATGGCTATAATATTACAAGTGAAAGTAATCTTTGATATTGTTATGTTAATAATAGTTGAGCCATCCTCAAGTTATACTTCCCAGGTTTTTGCATACCATGAGAGTTCTTGAGAGTTTTCTCATCATCGTTTTTATGTGGTTTTATCATGGGATCTTACCATCTAGGGTTACACCTAGATATTTTGTTTCCTGTGCACATATAATTTTCAAACTCGTTATTATGATGGCGCTTATGTTGATTTTTTTTGTTGGTGTATGGGAATAGTAGTTCAACCATAACACCAAAGCATTTGATGTCTGGCTCGTTAATATATGTATCCTGAATTTTTTCCATCTCTTGACTTCACATAAGGGATGATATGAATCCACCCTGTGAACGTTCTATGGTAATACCAGGGGTTTCTAGTCCCCAAACTCTAGTTTTTAACATCTCATTTATCTAATTTGTTTTAGTGGTGTCAACATTTTTTCTATTAAGAGCCTGCCTAACTGGACCATGTGAAATGTTATCAAAGGCTTGTTCAATGGCTAATAGGGCTCATACAATGGGTTTCTTGTTATTAACTACATCTCTCTAAATTCTCTCCTTAACTTATACCACATCATTTTTGATGATCTAATTGTTATGGTCGCGTGTTGTCTATCTTTTAAAGGTGATCTTTCCAGATGTTAAAAAGATGGGACTGTGAGATTCCAATTGAATGCCATCCCTTTCCCATGTTGAAATAAGTATCACATATGCCATTTATAATAAACACTGAATTCCTGTAGTGGCACCACTATCAGGAACATAGGAATTTTGTGCCATAAGATTTTAAATTTCTGACAAGTGCAGTCTGTGAGTTCGAATATGTCTTTCTTCTACCCCATACAAATAGTAAATTAAATGCAAAAGTCTCAAAACGAAAACGGATTCAAATGAGCAAACAACAGGGACTCTGACGACCCCAAAAGTCAGAGGAACCAAGACCATCATAAACACCGCTTCAAATACAATTGATGCATTTAAAAAAAATTAAAATGTTACACTCACTCCATTATTTGGAGTAGATCATAACCTTTAGGCCTTAGTAATTTAACCAGACATAGTGAATAATAAATAAATTACTACAATAAAACGACCAACTATTGCGTTTATGGTAACGACGATTGTTGAACCAAAAACAATAACATCAATGTTGCAATGTTGCGCGTAATGTACATGTGATTACTGCATTCGAAATAATGATAAAAATGATCCAATATGAAAAAAAAAAATAAGTTGCGCACGCGTACATCATTTGATTTTTGAGTTCAAAATAACAATATCCAATGATGGAATATAACAAAAATATCGCTGCGCCCATTATACACGCAAAACTTTTTTCTTCGATTTTTTAACAAACAAAAAAAATGGATATCCTTTTGATTTAGGTGCTTATAGATACCTTACAACTCTGCAGCCTTCAATGTCATTTTTGAACTTTTTTCTTTAGATCCCTTTTTTAATTTTGCCATTTAGATTATGACATTCTTTAGATCACTTTAGATAACTTTTTTAATTTTGTCATTTTAATTGGAATTACACAAAATTTTTTGAATATGTCGCGTTTTTGAAAAATTAAAAAAAAAAAAAATTGTTCACCATCCAAGCTTTTATTCTAAATTGACCGATTTGTACCCTTTTACATATATATAAGAAATAATTTAATGAATAAGCAATAGGAAAAAAATTTGACAAAAAACCCTTTGAACTAAGTGTTCAATATGAAGGGACGATAAGAATTATATTAACAGCGCCAAATCGGTAGTATGCCTTTTTAACGCCAGAGACAAATGATTCATAACAGGCAATGCATGGTTCTGGAATACACCCAAGTGCCACACTACTTCTAAAAAAAAAAAGGTCTAAGGTTGGGTTCAAGCTTGGTCCGTTTGATAATGTTAAGCCTGGCCCAATCTCTAAAACTATGACGGGGTCTTGGCCCAGGCTTAGCCCCTTAGCTTTTTCTTATCCGATTATATTACTTTTATTGTTAACCTTTATTGTCTTGGTCTGGGGTCCCGAAAGTGTATATGCAGGAAAAGAAGGGCTCTTTGCTGCCCAACCTGTGTTAAAGTTTTTTTCGCTTTTTTTAGCTCAGTATTAATCGTCTAACGACACCTTCTTTTGCATGAGATTTATAAAGTTTGACCACCATCAGCATTGTGGCAATGTTTGCACATCAGATTTTGATGTTGCTTCTCTTAACCCTCCTAATGTCTCTTTTGTACGTGATTAAACCCGAATTGTAATCTACCCATATACCGAAATTGTGTTATTAAAGTAGTAATTGAACGACTGGATTTGTATACTTTAGTGATTACATGGTTTACCGGAGCTACGACTAGTTCTAGCAGTCCCTCTAAATTACACTGCATTTTAGGCTTTCTTAAAATAAATCCGATTTCTTTCCAGGGTTCTGATTAGGGGGAATACCTCTTTTGTACTGCCTAGTTCAAACAGAATATGTCTATCAGACAGATAAGTAAATTTGATCGACACTCTCCAGTTCTCTACGGTCTATTCTTCACCAATTCTCGTGGTTGTAACAAAGTTGGGTGTGCCCAACTCTGATAACGTAAATATTTCTTTTGTTCAATAAAACGTTCTCTCTGGTTTGTGTCTACACAGCCCCATATCTCATTTTGGGCACTTGTGTCACAACCGATGGCTCGGGGCTACTTTTTTCTCGAGATGTGTGAGAATGGAAATATTCCATTCCCTCCTGCGAATTGGAACTGTATGAACGATTTGAGTGCACAAATCATTCTACTGAGGAGAATATTCTGTTGGCTTGTTGCACTGCAACTTTTCTAATATGAGGATCTAACGAACCATTGGAAACCAAACCATCAATATTTTAAGTTATTTAACCAACTTAAAATTTTTTTAAAATGTTTATTTATTTTTTTATTCATTTTTTAATCTAAAACTTTCCGAACTTTATCCCTAAAGATCTATTACTAAAGACATTTTTTTTTATTTTAATTTCCAAGTCCGCAAGGAGGGATCAGTTGTTACTGTTTTTGTAAATTTTTTTATTTTGGATCTACGGGTGTGACAACCCCACGTACTCCAGTCCCTGCTATTGACATACGAGTTAACGTGAGATATCACATACCACTGACAATAGCAGTGAGATATTACTAGTCAAGGTGACATCTTAGGGGTGGTGACGGATGAACTGTATTCAGTCAACGGTAGCATCCTCAATCTTAGCTGTGAAGTAATTCTTGATGATGAGACGCTATTGCTTCGTCGAGGAAACGAGCCTTCGTATCACTATGTGTAGGCTTTAATCATAGAGAAAGACAGTGCGTCATAGTATCAAGGAATATGCAACCGGCTGGATTATTGGCAACTACATTTTTGATTTGTTTTAGTAAATTGTGACACATATTGTAATTCCTACTACACAACATATTTTATTAAAAACAAATTGTAACCTGAATCAATAAAATTATTTTGTAAAGACATTTGAATATGTTTTTGGTTATGCCATACTCAAACCACTCGTAAAACTCATTAAAGTTTGAAGAGATACCATTAATAGGCTCTTGACAACCATAATTAGTACAGTGAAAGTTTTAATTTATTTTTTTTTTAAACGACAACAGACCAACAGACAGCTGAATAAACTACATCAATTTATAAACAATATACATCCATCAATAAAATTCACATTAGAACCAGAAGAAAATAAGCAGATAAATTTCTTGGATTTAACAATAAGAAACAGCAATTCAAAACACGAATTCAAAATCTTTTGGAAGCCCACACAAACGGACCAAACAATAAAAGCGAGTGCGATATCATTTGAAAGAGCACCAAATTTCCAAAACATTGCAATTTTTTTTAGAATTTTCCGGTACACCGTTTTGAAGTTATTCTAAAAAATGCGTAAATTCCAGACCGTTCACCCCCCCCCCCCCTACGTTTCGACACTGATTGACAGAAAAAATTAAAAAAATTCATAGAGACAGGAAGTTTGCTATATTTTGAACGAAAATTATAGCGAACTCTCAAATTATTATATTTCTGTGTGTTTAGGGGATGGGTGTAAGGGGGGTAAAAAAAAACTTTTTTTGACCCAAGCGAGTGGGGTATCATTTGAAAGAAGACCAAATTTCCAAAACATTGCAATTTTTTTTAGAATTTTGTGGTATACAGTTTCGGAGTTATTTTAAAAAATGTGCAAATTCCAGACCGTTACCCCCCCCCCTACGTTTCGATACTGATTGACAGAAAAAATTGAAAAAATTCATAGAGACAGGAAATTTGCTATATTTTGAACGAAAATTATAGCGAAATCTCAAATAATTATATTTCTGTGTGTTTAGGGGATGGGTGTAAGGGGGGTAAAAAAAAACTTTTTTTGACCCAAGCGAGTGGGATATCATTTGAAAGAGCACCAAATTTCCAAAACATTGCAATTTTTTTTAGAATTTTCCGGTACACCGTTTTGAAGTTATTCTAAAAAATGCGTAAATTCCAGACCGTTCACCCCCCCTACGTTTCGACACTGATTGACAGAAAAAATTCATAGAGACAGGAAGTTTGCTATATTTTAAACGAAAATTATAGTGAACTCTCAAATAATTATATTTCTGTGTGTTTAGGGGATGGGTGTAAAGGGGGTAAAAAAAACCTTTTTTTGACCCAAGCGAATGGGGTATCATTTGAAAGAGCCCCAAATTTCCAAAACATTGCAATTTTTTTAGAATTTAGTGGTACACAGTTTCGGAGTTATTCTAAAAAATGTGCACATTTCAGACCGTTCCCCCCCCTACGTTTCGACACTGATTGACAGAAAAAATTGAAAAAATTCATAGAGACAGGAAGTTTGCTATATTTTGAACGAAAATTATAGCGAACTCTCAAATAATTATATTTCTGTGTGTTTAGGGGATGGGTGTAAGGGGGGTAAAAAAAATGTTTTTGACCCAAGCGAGTGGGGTATCATTTGAAAGAGCACCAAATTTCCAAAACATTGCAATTTTTTTTAGAATTTTGTGGTACACCGTTTTGAAGTTTGCTATATTTGCTATATTATTGCTATATTTTGCTATATTTGCTATATTTTGAACGAAAATTATAGCGAACTCTCAAATTATTATATTTCTGTGTGTTTAGGGGATGGGTGTAAGGGCGATAAAAAAAAACTTTTTTTGACCCAAGCGAGTGGGGTGTCATTTGAAAGAACTCCACGTTTCAGAAACTGGGCAATTTTTTTAGAATTTTGTGGTATACAGTTTCGGAGTTATTCTAAAATATGTGCAAATTTCAGACCGTCCCCCCCCCCCCCTACGTTTCGATACTGATTGACAGAAAAAATTGAAAAAATTCATAGAGACAGGAAATTTGCTATATTTTGAACGAAAATTATAGCGAACTCTCAAATAATTATATTTCTGTGTGTTTAAGGGATGGGTGTAAGGGGGGTAAAAAAAAAACTTTTTTTGACCCAAGCGAGTCGGGTATCATTTGAATGCAGACCAAATTTCCCAAACATTGCAATTTTTTTAGAATTTAGTGGTACACAGTTTCGGAGTTATTCTAAAAAATGTGCACATTCCAGGCCGTTCCCCCTCCCCTACGTTTCGACACTGATTGACAGAAAAAATTGAAAAAATTCATAGAGACAGGAAATTTGCTATATTTTGAACGAAAATTATACGAACTCTCAAATAATTATATTTCTGTGTGTTTAGAGGATGGGTGTAAGAGGGGTAAAAAAAACTTTTTTTGACCCAAGCGAGTCGGGTATCATTTGAATGCAGACCAAATTTCCAAAACATTGCAATTTTTTTTAGAATTTTGTGGTACACAGTTTCGGAGTTATTCTAAAAAATGTGCACATTCCAGACCGTTACCCCCCCCCCCTACGTTTCGACACTGATTGACAGAAAAAATTGAAAAAGTTCATAGAGACAGGAAGTTTGCTTTATTTTGAACAAAAATTTTAGCAATTTCTCAAATAATTATATTTCTGTGTGTTTAGGGGATGGGTGTAAGGGGGGGTAAAGAAAAACTTTTTTTGACCCAAGCGAGTGGGATATCATTTGAAAGAAGATCAAATTTCCAAAACATTGCAATTTTTTTTAGAATTTTGGTACACAGTTTCGGAGTTATTCTAAAAAATGTTCAAATTCCAGACCGTCCCCCCCTCCCTTTTTTTCGATACTGATTGACGGAAAAAATTGAAAAAATTCATAGAGACAGGAAATTTGCTATATTTTGAACGAAAATTATAGCGAACTCTCAAATAATTATATTTCTGTGTGTTTAGGGGATGGGTGTAAGGGGGGTAAAAAAAAACTTTTTTTGACCCAAGCGAGTGGGATATCATTTGAAAGAGCACCAAATTTCCAAAACATTGCAATTTTTTTTAGAATTTTGTGGTACACCGTTTTGAAGTTATTCTAAAAAATGCGCAGATTCCAGACCGTTCACCCCCCCTACGTTTCGACACTGATTGACAGAAAAAATTCATAGAGACAGGAAGTTTGCTATATTTTGAACGAAAATTATAGCGAACTCTCAAATAATTATATTTCTGTGTGTTTAGGGGATGGGTGTAAAGGGGGTAAAAAAAAATTTTTTTGACCCAAGCGAGTGGGGTATCATTTGAAAGAGCACCAAATTTCCAAAACATTGCAATTTTTTTAGAATTTCGTGGTACACAGTTTCGGAGTTATTCTAAAAAATGTGCACATTCCAGACCGTTATATTTCGACGCTGATTTATAGAACAAATATTCCCAATTTAGACTATTAAAATACTTTAGCTTACATAAACAGCTATGGATAAGATTTAACCTCAAGTATCATTTTTGATCAATGTAGATGTGATTGACTTCTTGTAGTTGTTGCTCGGAGTTAGGACAGGGACTTTGCTACTGATTACGTTTCTGCCTTTATTACCTATAAACATGTTGTTGGTAAGCTGAGAGCATAAAAGTTTGAGGTAACTCTTCCTGTTTAAGCGTTTGAAGCTTAAAATCCCCGATTGATATTCTCAATTCCACATTTTTTTCTACGGTTTTGCTAATATTCTTTTAGTTGCAGCCTTTGAAGTGCGGTTTAATGACCTCAAATTCTTCTCTTCTTCTATAAACTGGATTTTGACCTTTTTGAGCTGCTCAGAATACAGCTAGTCCCTGGGCCGGCGCCGATTTCATGTGATTATTACCACATATTTTAAACTTCATAAGGCGCCTGTCCTTGACAAGCACGAAAACATTTGTTCTGCGATTTTTCTCAAATCGGCCGCCTTTGCGTTCGACAAGCTCCAAAAATTGCCGATTGCCTGGGATCTCGTAAATTTTTTTTTTTTTTAACTATGGGGGTTGGAAATTTGATATAGACTACGAGGGTAACCTTGTCCGACAAAAATTTTCTGTTATTGTCTTGTCCGACAACCCAAACATACAAAGTGTCAGTTTTCGGACTCGAGAATAGCAGACACATTTTGGTCGAACAAGCTTTCCGTCTTGTTCTAAAACAAATTTCCAACCCCCATCGGTTAAAAAAAATTGTGGTAGCAAATTTACAAGACCGATGGCAATCGGCATTTTTCGGAGCTCGTCGAACGCAAAAGCGGCCGATTTGAGGAAAATTGCAGAACAAATGTTTTCGGGCTCTTCAAGGACAGGCGCCTCATGAAATATAAAATATGTGGTAATCATCACATGAAATCGGTGCGGGCCCAGGGACTAAGAAGAGTGCCTGAGAAGTTCTTGACACTGATGTACACTTTTGTACACATGGCGAAATTGCTGGAGGCTGATCACTGGTGGAGGACTTACGCCGTTGAACGCTTGATGTAGCTAGCTTCACTTATGAACAGGCTAGCTTGATATAAGGGTGTGAACTGGATGCAGAATTTGGTGGCTTCCCCTTGAGAGAGGCTGTTATTAACTTGTGCCTTCTTGCGCTTTTTATTTATGGCAAGAAGGTACAAGGCTTGATTATTGGATCGAGAGATGTCCGGGTTCAGATCAATTCGGCTCACGTCGATAATAGCTACCTTTTGGGGTTTATCCGACGTTATGGTTCCTGACAACATTTCAGATTTTGAATATCGGATTGCAGATGTCAGAGCAGAGTCAGAATTGTTCGTGAACGGACGTTTTTCTTTAGCTGGCATGTTTGAAATGCCTAAACAGTCTATTTTGGCATTCTCGCGTTATGTTATTTTCGACATGGTTCTTGATGAGATCCTTGACCTCAATGTTTGTGTTGCTCGAATGAGGATGTGCTGATATATCAAGAACGATCATTATAGCTGGATTATTGAAGCGTTTAGTGTAGCTTCGCTCTCATATTCATTTTGCGATTTGTATCCATAAATGCTGTAGTAAGGCTTGATTAAAACTGGAGGTCGTTCGGTACCCAGATTCTTGTGCAAGTGACCTAGTAACTTGTGGACCATGCAACCCGTGGTGCACCTGACTCACCTTAGCTTGGGATTTCTACTTGGTTTATTTAGGACCTCACAGCTTGGGTGACTCTACCGTTCTGGCTCTTAGGATTATCACTATATCAAATTATCAGATTCGCGATAGAGAAAGTTAATATTAAAAGCTTTATAAAAGATTCACTCGCCGGTGGTAGTTATAAAAATTCAACAGGCCGTCACAGCTACTTTACATAGGTTTATCGAATCGAAAATCAAAGAATTGGTAAGATTTTTTGGTGGGTTTAATCGGAAAACCTTAGGAGCTGTTAACCTAGCTGTTGCAATAGTAGAAGTGAGACTTCTGGTTAGAACAAAGGATGAGAGAAAATTCATTCTAAAGAGCTTTGGTTATAGCTGACAGGTTGTTTCAAACCATCTGGTACACATTAGAGTTAAAGCAATTTTAAAAATTGAAAAAAAAATTAGAAAAGAAAAATGTAAGTTACATCTTACAAAAAACAAAACAAAATCTTTATTCACTTTTTAGAAGATAATTTATCTCTCATTCCAAACGAAAAAAAAATTTATATTAATTTACATTTTCCAAAAACACACAGCAAACAATTTTTTTTTCTTTTATTCTAAAAATATTATCTTTGAGATTTATTTTATATTTATTTCATTTTCTTATTATATTTATTCTCGTACAATGGTTTTTCTTTAGAAAAAGAAAAAAATGTTATTTAATTTAATTTTCGTTTGATATGATTATTTGATTTTCATATTAATGAAAATAAATCATTTTATTTGGAAAAATGAAATTAAAAATTTAAACAATCACAAAAAGTTATTTATTTTTTTTTTTTTGTTGTATTTTTATTTATCATGGAAAAATACGTAAGAACAAACTCATATTGTAAGTTTAACTTTTAAGGGCAAAATAATTTTTTATCTATCGTTTCGTGTTTTTCGATAACTCACGGAAATACCATTAACCCCATTTCAAAATATTTTCCTATAAATCTTTAAACGATATATAAAAAATAGAAACAAACTTTTACACAAATTCTGATTGCCTTAAGAACTTGCTGTGTAATACCTCATTTCTATTGACCTTTTTCTAAAGTTGTTGAGGTCATTGTCATGAAATTTAGTCTTAGATTTTATTCATAATATTAACCAAATAAGTTTTAATTTTTTGAGTAACACACGTGCAAAATCAATGCAAAATGTTTTGCACTCCGAAAGTCGATTTACAGTTATGAGTTTCCTTTGACGTTTTAGAAGTACAGGTTTAAGTATGTTACTATTTTAATACTGTTAAACTTCGATAAATTAAACGATTCTGTAGGACTTATAGTTTTCTGGTCTACTATTTATTTGTTTATCAGAGCCATTAATAAGGCTTTATCTCTGGATAAATTAATTGAACCTCAGCGTGTACTTCCACATTTCGAATCGAAAAAAATCAGATCTGAATAATTCATGAAACCTTCATAATAACGTTCATTTTCACTAACAAAAGCAGTAAGAAGATCTGTCTGTTTCTATCTGTTTCTATCTTTTCATGTGATGTACCACAACAAACCCACAAAAATAATTTAAATTGAAAAATTTGTATATCCTTGTATCCAATTTCTAAAACGCTTAAGTAATAAATTTCACATTTTAATACTCGTTTGTGTTTAATTGTTCTTACCAAACAGTATTTGGTTTTGCAATCATTCTTGTTTTGTTTCAATCGATAAACAGTGAAACGAAGAATTCCTTTGATATTGATAAAAAAAACATTGGTTTCTACTTGGTTCAGCTATTGAGAATAAACTGAAATGAAATTGCTTGGAAAATTTAACCTTAAATGTTTTGTCTGTATTTCAACCAAATTTTTTCCATCAAATTGAATTTTATTCCCGGAAAAATAATAGAATTGGTTTTTTTTATTTGAATAAGAGAAGAAATTGATGTTTGTGAATTGATTTAAACAATAACACAAATATTTCAATCCTATTGCATATGTGGGGTCTAAGATCTAAGGTATATCATACTTTACATTACAATATGCGTACACACGGTGTGCGGTAGTGTAAGATATGATTGACCTCAAGATTCGTCAATATGTGTACGCACCATAAATTATGTACCAATTGAAAATTAAAAATATGGTGGGGCTAAAATCTCACAGCTCTGAGATATCAAGACTTCGGTCTGGGTTATGGAAGTTGATATAATGTTCGGTAAACAACTTTTATGGGGACATGGTTTTTAGTTTTGGGCAGTGATGTATATCAAACATAACTTTTTGTTAAGCTACATGTATTTTTTATCTCTGTTTAGATATGTATTACAAAACTAACATGAAACACTCGGAAAATTTGTTATGTAGACTGGAGTATGATAACGTAGTGTAGGACAGCCATAGAGTCATGTAGTCTTCCTTTCCTTGCATCTCGCAATCTTACCTATCACGCATAGTTCACATCATTTCTCATTCATCCATAATCTATAGTTATAGTTTCATATAGTTTCCGTTACACATAGTTTTTTTTTATAACAACACCATTAACCATAATATTTAACTTTGCAATCCCCTAATATTAGTTCATACTGCGTTTTCACCAGCATTATTTCACCGTACTGCCAAGATTTGAATTCTCCGGACCTTAACCGTAGTTGCTCTGAAATGTTTTTGAACCTCAAACAGCTGTGCATATTTGTTCAAGCGTCTCAATGTTTAAAAACTATTATTCTACCATCAGTTTTGTCATTGTCTTTGAAAAGATATTATATTTCTTATATAGTTATTATTAAAAACTTCACTTTCCGTTATGAATCTGGATTGGACTGTAATACGTTTGTAATTTATTGTTTTGTAGTACTTAATCATCATAAAATCGGTTAAACTTACGTTTAATCCATTCTAATATGTTAACATTTCTTCCACATATGTGGTAAATAACTTATTTCGTGAAATTAACTTGTAATTTTTATGTACTGCAAAGTCACAATCAGTAATTATTTTAAGATGGAAAATGTACTAACATTATTTCCCCTACTACGAAATTGGTAGCGATATTTTCGATATTAAAATTACTATAAAAGAGATGACTATACGATCTTTTCTCTCTTAGTCGCTTGTCATATTCATTATCTGATTGGAATTAAATTATTGACGTTTAGCCGGTTATTTATTTTCATGTGTTAATCCAAAAGATCTGAATTATAATTTTTGCCCGGGATTAAGCGAAATAATGGAATGGAATCCGGTCAACAAGTTCTCAGGGACATTTCTAAACATACAGGTTAATATTTTACTATATATTTGATTGTTCATTTGGCATGGAGTAAACTTTGTTACCCTAACCTAAAGAAAGTGAATTAGTGCAGTTTGTTGAATAACCTTCGGGAATTTTTCTTTGAGATTAACTGACTCTGATTATTATTAAGATTTTTTTTCTTTACGAAATACAAATTTAATACAACATTATATAATTTAATGAAACGAAAACAAGTACAAAAATAAAAGAGTACATTTATGTTAAGTGCATGTTTATTCCAGTTTTAAAGTTAAATCAAAATTTAGCCAAATCAAAGAAATTTTAGATTGTAACAATTATGTTTAGTGAACTTTACCGTTTAGTTGTCATATTAATAAAAAAAGAAAACCCAAAATAATATTTTTTGTTCGTTGTTGTCGATTAACTAAGTGTCATTAATAGAAGCTAATTAGTGTTATTCTATAACGTTAGTGTATGTGCGATAGAGGTATAGATAAATTATTAGTGGCATACCTACCTCATCAATTTATTGGTTATGCAAGGATATAATCCCTTGGTCAATTATAGGAGTGCTTGAACAAGATCATCCGTTGTCTAAGACTATTGTCCATGCATCCGTTGGATAAATCCTTAATCAATTTCTTTGGGATAAAAGTGCTTTTCCGATTTTGCCGTTATATAAATACTCTATACATTTACCGGTTATACCAGTATTGGGTCAATTTGTTCGTGTTATACTTACGGCATCAATTCATATGTCATGTGAGACCGAATCAAGTTATCAATTACATCCATACCTACTCAATGCAACAGTGATATAAATATCACAACAAGTTATTCTCTGAGTGATGCGATTTCATGATTATATATCGTATAAGACGGGTTGTTTATGGTGATCTTATGGTGCAATAATAGTTGGAAAGCCGTATTGCAACGCAACATTTATATGACATTTTTGCTATTACAACAGTATTGCAACGCAACATTTATATAACATTTTTGCTATTCCAACAGTATTGCAACGCAACATTTAAATAAAATTTTTGCTGTTACCATCGTATTTCACCCATATTTCAACGCAACATTTAAATAAATTTTTGCCTGTTACTATCGTATTTCAACCATATTTCAACGCAACATTTAAATATTATTTATGCAATTTTGGCAATGATACCTTGCGTGTGGAATTATTCACTGCGGATGGAGGGCTGAACGCCAGACTACGAGGCCTGCTGGACATAACCATGGGGTAAGTGAACCTTGAATTTTTTTAACATACAGGTGGGAGTGCGCGTGAATGGGTGTGCATGTGGATGAATGGGGGTGTGTCTGTCGATGTGCGGGTGCGAAATCAAGTGATGAAGAGACTTGTAACATAAGTGATACACAATGAAGTCAGGTCGGTTTTTGGCTGAATTAACTTCATACCTATATTTCAATAATGAAACTAAAATACCACTTGCCACAATGGCGATATTAAAGAATACAATTTCATTTATTGTATCAATTGTCTCATTTTGTTCAACGTCGTGTTCAATTGGGAAGTTAGTGTTATTTCTATCCCAAGCCAAAATCGAACAAAAATATTGTGCAAATTCTCTTAATTAATTTACTGAGTAACAAGTTTTTATTGCAAGATATTACATCCTAATTATCGATTGATACCATTTTGATTCTATTATTTATCTTGCAACATACGTGAATGAACCCCGAGTCTTAGAAAAATATATGGAAAACAATTCATTTAGGAAATGTAGACCACTGTTTTTTTATACGGCAACGAGACGAGTCTTATTGTTTCTGATCGACAGCTGGCGTCGCACATCATCATTTAACATGTGGTTCATCACTACAGATAATAATAACAGCATACAAGGGACGTTTATGATAGTTCATATGTATGCATGGGTTCTAATCTACGGTGGGCGTCTACTTATGGATTTAGCTGAAATTCTTTGATGGAAACAAGTTGTCTTCGAGCTTCATAAGCTAGATACGCCAATGTTATACCAATCACCAGATCTATGACGACTTGATAGGAACATGCGACATCCATCATTTATTGGATTATCATTAATTTTATGGGCTACGAATGGTATGACATTGCATCACTTGGTTTGGATTGTTATGTGGGCATGGTTGTTTGAATATAAGCGTGGGTGTGTGGGAGAATGGGAGCGTGCATGAAGCGTGAGAGTGTGGACGTATTGGAGTGAGTGTCGGGGTTGGATGTGCTGATCGTGGTTCTTTCGCAAAAGGGGTCGCCAGAGTTTCCTTTTTTCACTTGTATTTCTTTCCATTTCTGTATATTCTCGTGAATTGCGTACATTTTTGTATTTGTGCTGAAGCAGCAGGTAACAATCTATCAAATCCACGATGACTGAGCTTTAGTCGTTAAGGCGTTAAATAACTCTTGGTACGCATCCTGCTATGCCATTCTCATTGGTTCGTCAATGAGAAAGCTCTTCATTACAAATTATAACAGATCATATATTAACATAATTTAGTGAAAAGATTATAAAATCAGCAAACTACTCAAAAACCTCTTCATTTAGCATTTCGAGAAAATATTTCAAAATCACAAATTCATATTTCTTTCAAAATTCCAAATATATTGTAAAAATCAAAAATTCAAACAAAATTCTAAAAATATTGCAAAAAATTATAACATAATCAAAAATTTTAACTTTTTCCAAAATTCCAAAAATATTTCAAAAACTATAACAAAATCCAAAATTTCCATGTTCAATTATATTTACGTAATTGTTTACTAAATTTTTTTTGCCAAAAAATTATCTAAAAAAATAAATGAAATCATTTTTTTGACAAACTTTTAATGCAAATATAAAATTCTCAATAATAATAATTTTATGTTCATTATGCATTTCATTTCATACCAATAACTAATTTTATTTTTTTTTTAGAAAAATAAATGAAAATCATTCTTTTGACATGCTTGACATTATTTTTTTGACTAACTTATAATTCTCAAGAATAATAATAAAATTTAATGTCATGCAAATAGTTAATTTTATTTTTCCAAAAAATTTGGTAAAAAAATAAATAAAAATCTTTCTTTTGACACACTTGGCAACATTTTTGTGACAAAATTATAATGCAATAATCTAGTTTTTGATCTCACATACCAATCTCGAACATACAGATTTCTCCACATGCTTTGTTCTACTCATTATCACCTAAGAATGAACTTTTTTTAAGCAAATTTTAAAATATGCATATTTCTTTGTTTTGACACACTTGACGATTTTTTTGACACACAACCGGTACAGTTATCGAACACATCGTCCTTTCGGCTTTTGCCATTTAGTTACCTATTTTAAGAATTCAAAATTTTTCAAATCCCTTGAGCCGTTTTCTGGATTTCGTCGGTTGTGACGACCGGACATGTAATGGAGAGCTGTTTCGTTGTCTAAAAACGAAGTGGCATAGCAGGTCACGTACCTAGCAAAATAATTTTTAGTTCCAGACTAGCTGCAGCCTATGGGGTCGAGAGAAGAATACCTGCTGCTCCAGCACAAATAACGGTATTTTCACGCGTAACATGAGTTTTGAACTGATGTAAAACAAAGTTAAGTGAACTAAACAGACTCGGACGACCTCCGTATGTGAAAGAGCTGTAGCGGTTCTGTTACCAAACTCCGTGCTGCAGAGTTAATGGCGTATTCAACGGTGTTGTTAAATTAAAACACTTTTGTATATATGGACACACTTAATGTTTAATAAAATAATAAATAAAAATATTTTATTTTATATAATTTAATAACAAAATTTTATATTGTTATTTAAACAAAAATAATTATTTTTAATGCAAATATTTAGGAAAAAATTTAGCACATAATTTTGTTTGATTTTACCCAAACAATTTTATTTTGATAAGCACAATTATTTTAATCGAAAGTTAAAACCGGAGTGATGAAGTTTTCTTTCTTTTTCTTCAATCAAAAAACCCATTTCCGAAAACATATGTTTTATTAAATTAGTTTTAAAAGGTAGGAAGCGTTGTTCGTTTATTTGTTTGTGGGACATAAATATAATATTGAAGTGAAGTCCCACAATACTCCCCCTTTTGATAAAAAAAAAAACATAAAGTGAAATATGTTTAAAAAATATAGAGCAAAAAAAAAAAAAATATTTCCTTGACTATAAATTGTGTTCGATTTCACTTTCACCTATTCGTAATTATAATTTGAAGTGAACTCGTTTTGTAGCTTCTCGATGCTTCGATTTTATAGCGTCAGTCATGTGTGCTGGCTTAAGTCGGTCCAAAGAAATCGAAATATTTTTACCATTAATTTCGATTACATAATGTTTTCGGAATCGCCTTATTACTTTGAATGGGCCCTCATATGGTGGTGATAAACCAGTTTTGATTTTATCCTCACGAACAAAAACAAAGTCGCATTCTTCTAATTCTTTAGGAATGTAAATATTGTCTTGAGGACCTTTCCGAGTTTCTTTAGGGATAAGGCAGCGCATAGTCTTCTTTAAAATACCGACCAGCGTTGAAGGATCTGACGAATTACCTTCCGAATGCACAGTAAGTTCTCCAGCGATCCTAAGGCTTTGTCCGTAGACAAGATCAGCTGGAGTGCATTCAAGATCAGATTTAATCGACGAGCGAATACCAAGTAGAACTATTGGGAGTGTATCACTCCAATTAAGGGTATTACCGTGCGCCCTTAGAGAAGCTTTCAGCTGTATATGGAACCTTTCCACTGTTCCATTGGCTTTAGGATTGTAAGCCGTTGTCCGAATTTTGTGCGTTCCAAGTAAACTCATGAGCTCTTGAAATAACCCAGATTCAAATTGCGCACCTTGATTTGTGGTTATATACAACGGTACTCCAAAACGCGAGATGTGCTGATCGACTAAGGCTCTAGCTACAGTCGTTGCTCGCATATCAACAATCGGAATTGCTTCTGACCATCTAGTAAAACGGTCAACAGTAGTTAATATGTATTCATATCCATAAAAAGGAGGTAGACGCCCCACGATGTCTATATGGATATGATCAAATCGACCACTTGGAATGTCGAACCTACCGAATTCGGTTCGTGTATGACGGTTGATTTTGGATCGTTGACATGCCAGGCATGTTTTAGACCAAAAACCAACGTCAATATTCATAGATGGCCAAAAGTACCTAGAAGAAATTAACTTCCATGAAGCACGAACACCTGGGTGGGACAAATTATGCAAATTATGAAATATATTTCGTCTTAATTCGTCGGGGATATACGGACGAGGTTTTCCCGAGGTAGTCTCACACCAAATTGGCTTATGAGCGTGCTCACAAGAAATGAGTTCCAGTTTGAACTTAAAATGTTTAGTCTTCTGAACAACCAATAAGTCCTGGAGTTCTTTGTCGGACTCCTGAAGTTGAATAAGTTGAGAGATATCCAACCCGGTTAGACAAAGAGCCATTTCCTCAAATGATCGTGAAAGTGTATCCGCCACAACATTCCCTTTTCCTGATATATGTCTAATATCAGTGGTAAACTGCGCCACATAGTCCAAATGACGAGCCTGTCTAGGACTACGTTCCGTCTTGGATGTAATAGCAGTAGTCAGAGGTTTGTGGTCAGTGAACACAGTGAACTTTCGACCCTCGATGAAATATCGAAAATGTTTGATCGCAGCAAATATTGCTAAAAGCTCACGATGGAAAGCAGAATATTTAGTTTCAGCAAGCGAAAGCTTGCGAGAGAAAAATGCTAATGGCTGCCAACATTTATCTGCATACTATTCTAGTACTGCTCCTATCGCAGTACCTGAAGCATCCGTTTTTAAACAGAAAAATTAGTTCTGTTGAGGATGTGCCAAAAGTATTGTATGCTCAAGTGCTTGTTTGACAAGGTCAATAGCTGCACTACATTCAACAGGCCAAGAAAATTTTGCTTTCTTGCCTTGTTTAATAAGGGCTGCGAGGTGGGGGTGAACTGAGGCTAGTAATTCTGCCAGTTTTGGTATAAACCTATGGTAATAGTTTACCATACCCACAAACCGCTGAACCTGTTGAACGGATGTTGGCTGAGGAAATTGTCTAATAGCCAGGACTCGATCTTTAGATGGTAGTATGCCATCTGCCGAAATCTCATGGCTTAGAAAATTTAAGGAAGGAACACCAAAAACGCATTTAGACAGCTTGATATTAATATCGAAATCAGTAAGTTTTTTAAAGAGAATGCGTAAATGTTTTTGGTGTTCATCTGCACTTTTACTGGCCACCAAAATATCGTCAATGTACACGAAAACAAAATCCAACCCTTTGGTAACTTCGTCCATAAAACGCTGACCATAAGGCATTCTAATGAACTCGAAAAGACCAAATGGGACCGTTATTGCAGTTTTGTGTACATCTTCTGCGGCTACAGGTATTTGCTGGTAAGCACGTACTAAATCAATTTTTGAAAAAATTTTGCAACCATACAGGTGCATTGAAAAATCCTGCATATGGGGAATAGGATACCGATCTGGTACCGTTACCACATTAAGACGGCGGTAGTCCCCACAAGGCCTCCAATCATTTGGCTCTTTTTGGGTACCAGATGGAGCGGTGACGATACACACGAGGAAGAAGGCTTTACTAACCCTAGTTGAACCATCTGATCAAACTCGTTCTTGGCAATGCTGTATTTTTCAGGCTCCAGCCGACGTGGTCTAGAAAAAGGAAGGCGTCCTTCAGTGATTATACGATGAACCACGTTGTGTTTTACACGACAATAATGCCAAATTTTGAAAGAAAGTCAGCACCTATTATAGGTTTATTAGCTGACGCAACGACAAATGGATGTCGCAATTCACGACGGAGACCCAGATCAAGACACAGCAATTTAGTACCAAAAGTCTTAATATTTGAACCATTAGCGGCAGTAAGGACTAAATGTTCGTCTGGTGAAAGATTTTTAAAATAAAAATTTGGGATGACTGATATATCAGCTCCCGTATCAATTAAAAATTGAATCTTACTTTTAAGACAACGAACGAACATGTGGCGATTATCATTAGTCCCATCATTAGCCGCAACTGTAGAGGGACTTTTTAGTTTTCCGAATTCGGTGTGTTAAAACTAGAGTTGTGATGTTGACATCGTTTTTCACAACGTCTAGCTCGCTGTTCATAACGTTTATGCCACCAACAAATGTAGTTAGCGGCAGAACTAGACGGTTTAAATGATCTGCTAGTACTTCGTCGACTTGACGAACTTCGATCCCGTCTGTATGAACTACCCCTGTGACCACGTTCAAAGCGATCTAAGCGGGACCGTAGTTCAGAAATTGATTTGGTTAAGTCCTGAACCAAGCTATTAAAATCATTATTTTGTGCACGTGACGTTGAAACTTGGCTTGTTGATGCCTGATTCTGGTCAACGTTGGCACAGAATTGGGATTCTGGGGGACGTGTTGGGTCCCAAAGTTTGTCCGCAAGAGTAAGACGTTTTTGCAGCGGGTCTTCCTCGAAAGCAATAACAATATCTTTGATATGTGTTGGAAGACGTGTTATCCAGAGGTTGTATAACAGAGCCTCTGTCACCGCTGGAGAAGAACCGGCTTTTTGTTCTAGCCAGCGGTAGAATCTGGAGGGAGAATCATTTCCCATGTCTACTATAGAAATCAGTCCCTGAATTCGTTTAGACTCAGTCTCTATTGTGTGACTGAGAACTGCATTTTTTATAGCGTCATACTTATCAGTCTGGGGAGGGTTCTTTATTAGGTCCCTAACCAGTCCAATTATGCTTCGCGGAAGCGTGGCAACGACTTTAATGTATTTTGTTTTGTCACTGATCAATTTCCGGTTTTCGAAAGTAGTCTCAGCATGGAGAAACCACAATTCGGGATCATCTTCCCAAAAGGCATTTAACTCTACCGTATCCGTTGCATTAATTTGTGACGATGTTGCGGATTGAGAGTCTTGTTGTTGTTTAGATGGCAATTTATCATCTGGCGGTGCCATTTTATATAGAATACGCAGATAAAAAAATAATATGAACCCCGATTAAAAAATAATTTTGTAAAACGAGATTAAAAGAAAAGTTTTACGTACACCAAACCAACTTAACGTAACTATAGTACACTAGTAGAAATCAAATGCAGTCGAAAAAAATTCAAATTAATTTTTTTTAGATTAAAATAATATACGTATGACACATTCGAATGAAATCGAATAAAATAAAAATTTATTTTATTAAAAAAAATTTGATTTATTTTTTATTAAATAATGGAATTGTAAAATCAAAGTAAAATCAAAATTTATTTATCAAAAAAAAATATTCCGTTTTCTTTGTTAAATCACTTTATATAATTTTATTATTGCAGATCGTATGTTTTAAATTAACGGAAATTGGTATTGATAAAAATTGTAAATCAAAAAAGAATGAAAACTCACCAAATATTTTATAATGATAGTTGATTTTTTATTTTGATTCTTCAAATTTTGATGATGGGTGTTGAATAATCCGTTCTTGATGTTTCAGTAAAATTTATGAGTATATAAAAACTTATCCTTTAGATTATGATTTTTCTCGATGTTATTGCAGTGGTTCAATGTCCAATAAAACAATTATAATTCATGCGACATCCAATATAATAAAAATTTCAATTTATTGATTGATGTTAATTTTTTCACGAAATGTTGCAATCCAATTATAAAGGCATGAGTAACCATATGTAAAAAAATAAATTTTTGTTATGTCGATCCCAAATTATAATGCAAAATGCTATATTTTGTATAAGAAACGTACCTTTTACTAGGCACGTTAAATAACGCACCAAGTTTCCATGTCGGCTTATAACTCCGCTGCAGTTCCCGTATTCTTGAAGGTCACCAATTGTATTCAATAATCACGTTGGGGTCACCAATTGTAGCGGTTCTGCTACCAAACTCCGTGCTGCAGCGTTAATGGTGTATTCAACGGTGTTGTTAAATTAAAACACTTTTGTATATATGAACACACTTAAAGTTTAATAAAATAATAAATAAAAATATTTTATTTTATATAATTTAATAACAAAATTTTATATTGTTATTTAAACAAAAATAATTATTTTCAATGCAAATATTTAGGAAAAACTTTAGCACATAATTTCGTTTGATTTTACGCAATCAATTTTATTTTGATAAGCACAATTATTTTAATCGAAAGTTAAAACCACTTTCCTTTTCTTCAATCAAAAAAAAACAATTTCTGAAAACACATGTTTTATTAAATTAGTTTTAAAAGGTAGGAAGCGTTGTTCGTTTATTTGTTTGTGGGACATAAATATAATATCGAAGTGAAGTCCCACAGAACCACGATCACCACGTCCAACCCCAAGCGTCTAACCCATTCACACGCTCTCGCAATTTCATCCACTCACTCATACACATACCCATACATACATGCACACATCCAAGTCCATAATCCCATTCACAACACTCGCGTTAGTAAGTTCACTGAGTATATCGTAATACCAACTCAGAAAGAAAATCCCCAAAGAACTTCTATTTTCCTTAACGTCCCGACCTATTTCGTTGCTGAAGGTATAATACAACCGTTAGAAATATATAAGCAAAAACTTCGACAAGCATTCCCCACAGTTTTTTCACCCTAAATATATCCAGGCGGGGTCTGAAAGGTTCGGAAGTACCGGTTCATTATCTTTGGTGTGATCAAGTAAACACACAAAGGCACCATGTAGACGTTGTCTTTTCGAGGTTTCATTTATATTGGGAGACGTCATACTATACTTACATAATTTTATTGCGTCAGTGGTACACCTACAAGTGTTATCATTATCCATAAACATCCAAGTATTATACCCTAATGTCCTCTTCCTTAACCTGGTCACTTGTTAGAGATAACGGTGCCAGTAGAGCTTCCGAGAGTTGGTCCTGGTGGAACCAAAACCTGTTTTTATAATTGCCATGAAAGGCTACGACCTTATATAGTAGACTAGGTTAATATTTGACCTAGTTTTAGTTTCCTGTATTGGAATTAGAATGTAGGTTATTGGTTTATTGTGGTTTGTTGTTGTTGTGTGTGTCCCAAGCCGGTTTCTAAAGGCCTTGGAAGGTCGTCAGGTAAACTAGGTTAGTATTTGACCTAGTTCTGGTTATCTGTATTGGTAATTTCCTTAATTGGAATGTGGGTTAGTTGTTTATTGTTGTTTGTTGTTATTGTGGGTTTATTGTTGTTGCTAAGGGCCTAGGAAGGTCGTCAGATAAACTAGGTTAGTTCTTTTCCTGAATGTGAGTTCAATTTTTAAAATAAAACAATAAAATAATGGTACAAATGACAAATAAAATAATTTGTCATGTGTTTTTATTCATTTTTTCTTTTACATTTTTGTTTTAAAACTAAAATAAAACTATTACATGATTTTATGTACACCAATTTTTATTTGATTAACCAACCCTTATTAATTTATTAAAAACTTTTTCTCTATGAGGTTTTTTTAGAAATGCAGAGATAATAGGTTCAATCTTTTTTATTCGTCTATGAAATCTATCTCGATCACGTGCATATTCTTCATATTTTCCCTGTCGAGCTACTCTATATGCATAATCCCACACATACATAACGTGAAGATCTAATTTATTGTTAAAGGTAACTTTTTTTGTTTTTAACATTATAGTACTTTTTCCTTACGAAGATGCATATAAATGTTAAGACAGTTTTTTACAGCACATCTAAAATGATTATTTGAAAGATATATCGGACACATTGATTTAAAATTTTCAATCTTTAATAACGATGGTATAGCAAGATTTTCTATTTTAAAACTCTCAATATACTTTTCAAGAAAAAGTTTTTTTTGTTCGCCTTTTACATAAATTTTTTCAGCTTGTTCTAAATAGTATTTAATAATTGATTTTATATCCACATAGTCAATGCATCCGCCATTCCAATTAAGTCCATTTATTTTATTGCCGCAATATCGATTGCTATATTGTGCTTCTTGACCTAGTTCTTCTTCGTGGTAAGGTGGTTTGAAATGATAAACGATAGGAATCAAACTTCCTTTTTCAAGTAGAGCGAGTTCTTTGACAAAATATTGTTTATCGTTTCCTCTTAGAAATTGGAGATCAACTATGAAAACACGTTTGGCCATTGTGAGACTATATAAGAGACTGTCTGTCCAATTTTCCAAGATTACTTTTATACTTGACCTCTGTTTTGTATACATATAGATTTGTATAGTTAGATAGATACTCTTCGGCAAACCATGTTTTTTCATCCGTTTACTATGATGGTTGCCGGGCCGTCTTGTTGTGGGAAATCGACTTTTATTTTTAATTTAATAAAACAAAAAAACAAATATATTCAACCTCCAATTGAGAAGATTATTTGGTGTAACCCCGATAAAGAAGCCGTCCCGAAAAATATCAAAGGACTTAAACATTATAATACTATTCCAGATTTTTGTGATAATCAAGATCCACTGTTAATTATAGTAGATGATATGATGTTAAATTCTCACGACAAGATTGTGTGCGAATTATTTACTAGAGGTTCGCACCATAGAAATTTATCTGTAATATTTGTAACTCAAAACGATTTTCACCATGGAAAATTTTCAAGAGATATTTCATTAAATTGTAAATATTTAGTGCTTTTCAAAAACCCTAGAGATAAATCCCAAATACTGCCTTTAGCTCGTCAAATATACCCAAAACAGGTCAACGAATTTGAGAAAGTATATAATGAAGTAACTACCTTACCATATGGTTATATTTTAATAGACCTTACTCAAGATATTAATGATATATTTAGATTAATTTTGTTTTTGTACAAAAGAGCAATTGGAGCAATTTGGTGAGGAATATGAAACGATTACAAACCAACCGTCATATATTGCACCTGTTAAAAAATTCTAAGAGAAAATTTCAAAAAGTTATAATAAAACAATGTGAGCCGAATGTAATTAAAACGATCTGTGAAATTGCGTTAAATATTTTAAAAGGTAACTGTCATTTGAATAAAAGAGCAACCAATCAACTAAAAAAGTATAAAAAGGACTTGAGATCACTCATTTGCCGTAAGACGTCGCTCACTAGTAAAAGAAAAATTATAATTCAACGTGGTGGATTTTTACCTGCTCTTCTCGGTGCAGTTTTATCAGGGGTGATTGGTCATTTTATAAAATGAATAATACAACATTTAACAAAATGATAATATTAAAACCTGAAATATATGAAAAACTAAAGCAAAATTCAGACGTTGAACTCAACGAGTTGGATAAAAAGATGAAAAACATTTTATTAAACAAAAATTTGTCCGATATTCAGAAGTGGTATTTGTATCGTCAGAACCTATTTAAAATTAGAAACAAAAAAAGATTATTATCTAAAATTGAAGAGAAAAAAATTAAAATCATGGAGTTGCAGTTTCCTGAAGAAGAAATATATGAGAATGAAGATGATGAAGTATTTGATAAACGTGTCCAGGAAAATATTTTTAAAGAAACAACACAGTCTGACAGTGAACTTGATGAAGACGTTCAAGACAAAATTTTCGCAAAAGCACTATCTGCCACATCAATTGGTGAGCGTTTAAGAAAACGAAAATTAACTCCAAATCAAAATTATCAAACATTTGAAACCGAGTCTGGAGACGTTATAACGGTTCCTCTTGACAGTCCACCAGAAAAGAAAGAAAAGCATATAAATAGCGAGAAATTTACAACACCTACAAAACGAATTTTACGACCTGCTAAAGCGGGTGACAGTCAAACAAAAATTAATTTTCCAAAACGTAAGAAAACATGGGCGATATACACCTAAAAGATGAATTTTATGTTACTTTACTCAGTGATAACTCAATGAATTACTATCCTGATAATACTTTATCAGCTTTTACAAATAATTTACATAAACCAATCAGCGGTACAATATTAGGGATATGCTGTCTTAGTTGTGTATCAATATTTTTTTCCTGTCTTGTCTCTAAATCGTAGAATACATATATGCAGTTTTTCAAATTTTTCTGTTTTTTATCTTGCTGAATGAAGCAAAGATGATCCGAAGGTACATGTTGATGACAAATTTTACAAAAATATTCATTACAAAAGTGCTGTCTTTCTGTTTTGTAAACGTGAAAAAAATTTAAACATTTTTTCACTGTATCATAAATACTTTTTGAGTTAGATGATGAGGCTCGATGAAAATCAAAACATTTTTCCCCTCTAAATGTTCTATTACAGATATTGCATTTAACATTTGTACTATTCTTTGGACATGGTGTTGAATTACGACAACATGGGCAAGTTTTTGAACATTTGTGTTCATGTTTGTGCCAAAATGGAACGTGACAACTTTCGCAATAATATTCTGTACAAAAAGCAGCAGTGAGTGATCCAATCACATTAAAATGATTTTCATGGTATAACAAATTTAGGTTTTTTACATCTTTTGTGGTATTTCCCTCAAATATCACAATTCGACCCCTAGTGTTATATTGATAGACAACAATTTTGTAATTTGTCAAATAATTTTGAAATTTTTTTAATTCATGTATTCCACACCCCTGTTGTGGAATAATTACACCTGCTTTTTGGATTAACTCTTTAGCTTTAATCGCTTGAATTTTTCCGACATCTTTTAAAATATGTCTATAATTGACCTCTTTATCAATTTTTGAAATGCACACAACTAGGGCACGGGGTAAATATAAGTTATCTTTATTTTTTATTGTTATTATACCACGGCGTTGTTTGCATTCTTCAGCAAAATTGTAAAATTGTTTTTTCCTACCTTTACCATAAGGTAAACTGATATATGTTACGGTCAAACAAAATTTGTCTGTACTTAACCCTGTAAAGTAAAAGTGAAAAAAGTAAAAAATGTTCAGCATTTTCATTTAAAAGTACTCACCCTCGGAATTGCTTTGAAAAACCTTTGAAATCACATCCCAAATATGCTGAAACGTCAGTCCACCTGCTGTTTGAAAGTTTATCCATGCAGGGCCACGATGCTCGAAGCTTTCACCACAAAATGTCATTCCAATTTTGTCGCTTGGGCTAACTTCTTTTGTAATATATTTGACAATATCGTGGAGTGCCCCTTTAATCCAAGTAATTGGATCAATATAGCTTGGTACAGGTTTTATCGAAAATTTAGTTTCGCGGCTGCGCAAGTTAAACTTCTGCATATTTTTCCCCGTTTCGGAATCGATTAAAAATCGCTCTTCTTCCACTTCTTCCCCAGAAGTTATAAACCTTTTCTTTAGAAGTTTTTTTGCCATGTTTTAATGTTGAATCACAAAACTAATCCAATATAAATTTTCTAGCATGATAGGCTTTTATACTTAATTTGTCATCATATTGTTTTTGTAAAACTTCAATACTCTAAATCAGAGAGTAAAGCAAATTTTCATCAAGATCTTTTAATTTATCTAAATTTTCATCGCCATAATTTACAAAATGTAAATAAATTATCACGAACAAAGCAAAATAAAAAATGATTTTTCAATTTGTTTTTGATGATGGAAAAAGAAGAATAAAGAATAAATAATAAGTTGAGCTAAGCTAAGATATAATAAGTTGATTAATGTACAAGATAAATTTTTATCGAGATTATTTTTTAATATACGTTTTTTCTCATATGCATAATTTTTTAAATTTTTTATTAATTTTAAACGACAGAAAAGCAACAACAATTGCATTTAATTTATCTGTTGTAAACGTTATTATTTGCCGTCTTTAAGTTTTCTTTGGGTGATTTTAGTTTTGTTGTATTTTGTTTTTATTTGTTTAAACTTACAAATAAATAAAGCAAATCTACTTCAAGGTAGTATAATGAACTTGGATAGAAGATAAATAGAAAAATAAATAATTTAATTTATTGTTATTGTTGCGTTTTTTCTCATATGCATAATTTTTTAAATTTTTTATTAATTTTAAACGACAGAAAAGCATCAACAATTGCATTTAATTTATCTGTTGTAATCGAAGAAGATTATGTGTCTAGATGGGAAAAATTTTTATTATTTGCCGTCTTTAAGTTTTCTTTGGGTGATTTTAGTTTTGTTGTATTTTGTTTTTTATTTGTTTAAACTTACAAATAAATAAAGCAAATCTACTTCAAGGTAGTCTAATGAACTGGGATAGAATATAAATAGAAAAATAAATAATTTAATTTATTGTTAATTGATTATGGGTTTTTCTTTGTTGTCTTGTTGTATTTTGTTATTTTATTTGTTTTTGTGAAACAATATATTTCCTCCCCACTAACTTTTAAGCATCGTAAATTGGTATAAATATCAAGCAATTGTAATCAACAATTGTAGTCTAACATAGTTATTTGATAAACATGGAAAGTTCAACAGACAGCTTTTTAGCCGAATACCTAGTAACTTCCGATTGTCAAGCGGCTCCACCTCTCAAAAGAAAGCGCTTACATCATCAAACACAGCAACAACAACAGATACTACAACAACAACAACAACAACAACAGCAACAACATCAAATGACCAGAAAACAAATTTTTCTGGCAAAATGTTCAAGCGCAGCAAAGGAGAAATCAAAACCATTTATGAAGATAGCAGAATTGCAGGAAAACCACGCATACAAATTATGCACAATTCGAAAAATCGACACAAAATTTGGGAAAAAGTGGATTTTCGAAACCGGAGATGTATTATTATTCGCACCAAATAAATTCAATGAATTATTTAACGAGGAAGATTATACAGCATTAGTTATGGAGGAAAATTTCTACCTCATAAAAACCCCTCAAAACGGTTTAACACTCTTAGAAGGTGAAAATAAAAACATTAATTAAATTTTATTTAAGTTTTAATTTTAAGACAAAAAATAAAACAAGAAATTAAATTTTAGTTTTAGAGCAAAAAAAATGTAAAAAGAAAAAATGAATAAAAACACGTGACAAATTATTTTATTTGTCATTTGTACCATTATTTTATTGTTTTATTTTAAAAATTGAGCTCACATTCAGGAAAAGAACTAACCTAGTTTATCTGACGACCTTCCTAGGCCTTTAGCAACAACAATAAACCCACAATAGCAACAAACAACAATAAACAACTAACCCACATTCCAATTCAGGAAATTACCAATACAGATAACCAGAACTAGGTCAAATACTAACCTAGTTTACCTGACGACCTTCCAAGGCCTTTAGCAACCGGCTTGGGACACACACAACAACAACAAACCACAATAAACCAATAACCTACATTCTAATTCCAATACAGGAAACTAAAACTAGGTCAAATATTAACCTAGTCTACTATATAAGGTCGTAGCCTTTCATGGCAATTATAAAAACAGGTTTTGGTTCCCCAGGACCAACTCTCGGAAGCTCTACCTGTGCCGCTCAACAATTATCAACGATGTTGTTCTCTTTATCACTAGACAACCCGGAGCTTTGATTTGCTAACCTTTCCATACACTTTTATTATAACCTTCGGCTTACCTCGCTATCCTTTAATCGGAGTTATTCACAGTTTAAAAGGACCAATTCCACATATATAGTCATGGCGGCATCGGTGTACTTATGCAAAGGATATTTACACAATGAAATTAGTTGTTTGAGTTCACAATAAAATTATTTAGTTATGTATTACTTATATCAGAAAAAAAAAACTCAAATCATTGAAATAAAAATTAATTTGGTTACATACATTGCACTTTCAATTTATAACTCTATCCACACATCCATATCTCCAGATACACACTCACACACCTTCCAGCATATCGATCATCCTTCATGCAAAGCAATAAAATAAAATTGAAATATGGTTCACCTCATTAACGGTGTTTCTCACACATGCGCGCATTCGCTTCAATTAAAATATAAATATATGGAAGAACTCACCCCATGGTATTGTCCAGTCCCACCTCTAATATCCTTCAAGTTTAGTCGCTCATCTTCGGTAGGTCAACCATAGACCAGAAGTTGAGATCCAAATTTTATAGTGTTAACGATTGGTGAAATTGTTACGAATTTACGCGGACCCCAAATAACCAATAGTAGAAACGAACTCGTTGGTTTAACTAGCAACCAGTTGTAGAGGTGGTTGACCGTTATCCTTCGGTGACGAATGGTTTAAAATAACAACTTGTAAACAACGGCAATAGTTGCAATCCACAATTCAACGGCTAATAATATGGCCTCAAGAACATTTGAACCAATACGACAATTATCTACAAACCAAACAGCTTCAAGGACACCTTTATATTGTATTTCTTTTTATTCAGACAACGGAATGATTCACTGCCTCCACGTAACATATATATAAGTTTTTGTTATATTTCGTTTTTAATTTGCTCTTAATTTTCTTCGATTCTTACATTAGATAGTTTATATTATATGTACATGGTTTTTGGTTTTACTTTTTCGTTGAAAACCACACCAACACAAAAAAAAAACATTGGTTTTTGTCACTGACATTCATTAAGAATCAAACATCATATTGGTACTAAATAAATAATTTTCACAAACATATAGCTAATCTTTAGATTTGTAAATAAATAAATTTTATAATTTTGACTAAAGAAATAATTTTCACAAACATGTAGCGTTTGGAGGAACTAATTGACAAAAATTGACGATTCAATAGTTAGTTTCTATAAAACAGAGAGAGCCAAAAATGGCGGCCACCACTGCACAAACATATAATAAATTTTTTGCTTGTTTTACGGATTCACTGTGTCTAAGATGGATCAGCTTAAACACCATAACTTGGTTATATATAAAACTAGGAAAAAAATTTGGCTAGTTTAATTTAATGAACAATGTCATGAATTCACAAAAATAAAACATCTTTTATTAATCGATGATGAGAAATGAAAAATTTTAAACACTCTTGACAGCTTATCTATTTAATCCAATTAGACAAATCAGCTGAGACAAAAAGTAAATATCCGAATGAGAGAGTGATGACATCTCGTGCCATTTATTTATAGTCAACAAATGATAGCATTAATTGGTAGCTCGTTTTAATAACTAAAAACCTCCTAAGTAATCTGTACCACTAACTTGTACTAAAAAAGAATGAAAACGAATTATAAAAAAAATATTGATTACAAAACGATTGTAAAAATTACATGTGGAAATAGCGCGATTATGAACCAATGATACGGTACAATTGTTTTATGCTAACTTGACAGCAATTAGCGACTACACACTGAATATACATACTGAATATAGGATTACATTGGAAAATATTACACAACTGTTTTAGGACAATCTTTGTTTTACGGAAACCATTGTAGATGGCAACCACAGTCTGAGTTTAAGAAAATATAGTAAAAGGAGAAATGAGAATAATTATAAAAAATCTCCGCTAACGCAAATTTGATGCGTGCAAGAAAGTAGTGCCTCTAAATCAGGGAATTAAACAACTGGTTGGTTGATCACCAGACTACTTCGTAACAGACGGCCGGTCGGTCAGCCGGCAGGCAGACATACATTTTTTTTTTGCTTTTTTAGAAACAGTAGGTCCTAAAACGTCGAGAAATGCCAAAAAACGTTGTTTTCCCCTTTTACAATTTTCGGGGTTCCCTATTTGCTTACGAGTGATCAGTGGGACAGTTCGAAGCATCCCTATTCGCTGGATTAGAAAAAATAATGAAAATTAAACACTGCAGATCAAATCCTTATCATCCACAGCAAACGGTCTAATTAAAAGGTGGCATCGTGACGTAAAGTCTGCCATAATGAGTCATAAAACTCTGAATTGGACAGAAGTCTTGCCAAAAATACTGATGGCGATGAGAGCGGAATATAAAAAAGATCTGGGAGCATTTGTATCCGAAATGGTATATGGCTCCACAATCGTATTACCAGGTAAATTTTCTGATCCAAATCCATTAGAAGAAGACCAGCACTCGCTTTTAGTAACTTTAAAGGAAAATATAAATAAATTAAAGCCAATTCTAATGTCGCGTCATTTAAGAAAAGCAATATTCATACACCCCGAGTTACAAACGTGTTCCCATGTTTTTGCTAGAACGGAACGGTACGTGCACCTTTACAAACTCCCTACGAAGGTCCGTATCCAGTGGTCGAGCAAGTAGGTAAAACATTTAGGGTTAAATTGAAACACAGAGAGGCAATAATATCCATCGAAAGGCTTAAGCCTGCTTTTATTTAAAAAAAAAAACGATGTATACGTGGAAGAAGAAGAGTTTTCACCTCATCCACTAATATCTCCACCTTGGCAAGAGGCCGAACGCACGCCAACCGAAATAAATTTTAGATTAGAAACACCATCAAACGCATTATAAAAACCAATAGTCATGACAGCAAAGAGAGGTTGTAGAGCGAATATGTGGTAAAGTTGGGACCAAATCTGATGGCAGATTATCAATAATATGTCAGTTATAATGAGACTCGTTAATATGAGACTCGTGCCTTTTGATACTCCATTAACATCTGAACTAATTGGGAAAGTTGTCAGTTTAAAAAACATTTTTTCAACAACTATGAGTTTTATTGAATTTAAGTTAATTTCGTACCTATGCTAACTAACATTAACAAGGACATTTCTAAACTGAAATAATATAATGTTACAAATATATTGTTCATGTATTATTCCAAAAATAAAAAAAAAGTAATACTAAAAAAAGAAAAAAGAAGAAATTTATACAGAACTATAATGTATCGTAATTTAAGTATAAGTAAAAATGGAATCTTTTTATGTTAATATAATATTATTATAAATATTTACATTGTAAATATGTACTATAGAGTAAAAATGTGACACGAGTAAGAATCACCCCAGGTTCAGAATAGGTGCGTAAAACACCTTTAACGTTTTTTCTGATGGGGGAGTGTTGTGGAATCTAAAGTATATCATACTTTACATTACAATATGCGTACACACGGTGTGCGGTAATGTAAGGTATGATTTACTTCAAGGTTCGTTAATATGTGTACGCACCATAAATCATGAGCGAATTGAAGATTAAAAAATAAACAATAATATATATAGTTTAGTTGGTAGTTAGATTTTGAAGAAAAATAAATATAATTTTCCAGAAATAATTTTCATAAAAATAAATTATTAGAAATTGTGTGATCTTTGCTGTGTATTGTGAATATTACTTAATTAGGATAACAAGTGGAAATGCAGCACTAGAATCACTAAACATATATTGACTAAATTCACGCTCACCCCCATTTTTTTTGGCTCCAATTTTATAAGATATTTTCATAATTTTGTGAGCAGTGGAAAAGAGGAAAATCTTTAGGTTAACAAAACGAATTCTTTTAATTATGGTTTATTATCAAACTCCTTATAATAGTAGTTTATTGAGTTTGTGTTCGAGAGAATAAAACTCATTAAACACGAATCCAAAACTATGTTTTATCCTAATAGATGAGTCTATCGTAAAACAGTCTATAAGTCCTTATAGTTCACCATTATTAGTTGTTTCGATACAGGACGAGGAAGGACGCAAAAAATGGTGACTTGTAGTTGATTTTTGTCAGCTACATAGAAAGATAATGGATGTGGTTTTCAGTTCAAAACACTACCATTTGGACTGAAAATCTCAAGAAACAGTTTTCAACGAATTCATCGGTGGAATGTAGACTTTTTAGTGCTTCAGTTCAGAGAAGTCTATATGAAGCTCTAGGATTTCATGGATAGTAACGGCTACGAATATTATCTGCCACTCCAAGTAATGTTTCAGTTTTGCAATTTTTATAAATTGAATCTCCGTAATATCACTCTGGATATTGTCATAGTTGTCGAGAGGATAAACTTTCTTTTACATTCAATTTCTTTTACATCTTCAATTATTAATTAAAATCTTCGAAGAGATTTTCATTCATATATGTGATAGCATTATAATCATAATGTACTCGTATATCCTTTGTTACTGTTATTAAAAAATTTAATTGTCGTTAATAGGATTATAAAAATTTGTCGTATTAATATGTGATGCGTTCTTTTGTAACTAAATGTTCATTGATTATGTGTTTGTTCGTTTATTAGCTTTGGGTAGGATCTGTTTTATTTCTTTTGTTGTAAAAATTTGTTGGATACAAACGAAAAACTTAAGGAAAAATATCTAAATTTTTAGTTGAAAATTATCTGCTGTACGATTAGGAGAAAACAAAAAAGCTCTTCCGTTTTTCCCGTCGTATCGAAAATTCCAATTTACTTTACTGAAATTGAATCGATTTTACTTTATTTTGGCTTTTCGTGTGTCGTTAAATTAACTAAGATTAAGTTAATTTAAGGAACTAGGACTCTAATGTGACCTTTTTAATTCGAATGAATATTTTGATGTTCTGGATTTCATTCCAGAATTTGGAATAATCAAATGATTCTGTTAGTTGTTTGCATTTAATTTTTCAGAGGGTTATTAATTTGTGCTGTGCATGCTATTTGAACTTTACGTGATTAAAATTTAACTGTTCGGGATTCTATACAACACCGTCATTCCACTGCTAATATCGCACTGCTACTAGTACCAGATCAAACGTGCTCAGATCAAACGGGATACATCATAATTAATCATTTATTTGTCAGCTAGAACATGCGGTCAAACGGCAGAGATCACATGCTATCATGCAACAACTGTAGAGAAACTTCCTTGTTTGAACTTTATTCAATCGGAATTTTTCCTAATCGAGTGATTTCAACCTATAAAGAATCAACCAAAAAGCGTACATAAACCCCCCACAACTCATTTATTTATATTTTAAAAAGTATTGTGATACAACACTATAGCAGAGCAATTATTTTGAAAATTTAAAAAAAAATGGAAAAATGAACTTTTAGAACTTTAATTTTGATGAACACAAAATATGCTCAAAGTATGCGATCGAAAACAAAAATGCAAAAAAAAAATTTTTTGTCGGTCGCATCGTGAGCAAATGCGCATGGAAAATATAGGGTAGGGGTGTCTTTAAAATGATGTAACTCAGTCAATTATTGTCGGATTTCAACAATTGTTTTTTTATTTTATTCATAAAAGATCATATTTTTTACAAAAATATTTTAAAAAATTAAATATTTAATTTTTTATTTTTTTTATTAAATGTTTAATTAAATCTGTTATAATAAAAAAGCTCCGTAAAATTTTAATCCCAAAAATTTATGAAAGATAGTCCCATGTATGCTCAATAACGTATCAAAACTAGAGGAGGCATTCTTTCATAGTTTCAAAGATATTGAATTTTGAGTAATCCAACATCCGATAAATTTGATCAAATCTTACAGTAAAAAATTAGTCTACCATCAAATATCAAAAATATCTCGTTAAATTTCGACCAAAAAAATTTATGAAAGAGAGCTGAAGAAGATTTTGCAGAAGGTTTATGCAGAATATTTTCAAGAAGTTATCTCACAGCTTCATGAAATATATAATAGTCCTCTAACAAGTAAAACCGAAAAGCATCAAATCCTCTCCAATATACCCAAATCGTGGTCATTTTCAGATATTGTAGACAACTTTAATGGTGTTTCTTTGTACCAGGCTGGGAGAGTAAAAAAATAAATCACTCAACCAAAAAGTAATCGACAATCAAAAAATTCCGCTGAATACTCCGAAGTAATTTCATTTTTTAATTCGAATGGCATATCACGACAAATGCCAGGAATTCGTGACTTTGTTATAATAAAGGAAAATGAAATGAGGAAAAAAATCCAAAAAAGGCTAATGGTATGCACTGTAAATGAGGCCTACAATCTATTTAAAAAAGAACATCCTGAATCACCAATATCGATATCCAAGTTTTATTCGCTTCGACCAAAACATTGCGTTTTGGCCAATTCAGACGGTGTCCACAGACTCTGTTTGTGCTCAATTCACGAAAATTTCAAATTGCTGTTGCAGGTTGTTAGAAACCAGAACAATAGAATTTTTCTAAAAGACTACGAGTGTGTTCAGAAGATTGTATGTCCAGATGCGCAGTTAAAATGTTTTTTGAGAGAGTGCGCTGTATTTAAAAATGAGGTCGCAGAAGTTTTGAGATCAAACCCAAATGAACAAATAATTATAAAACAATGGAGAAATACAGATCGTTGTAACCGAATGCATTTGAAATGTGTTCGTAAAATACATTTTCTGAGCTATGTAATCATTTCGGATGATTTGAGACACGATGCTTCAGCTGTTTCTTTATTCATAAACCATTTAAACAATTTCATCACCGAAAATATTCAGAACTCGGATCACGTTTATAGTAAGTTATGTATTACAATTTGTTAATTAAAATAACTACTATTAATTTAAACAGTTCAACACTTTAAAACATTTTAATAAAATAAAAACACTTTTAACGTTATAAAACCGATTTATTATTTGTTGGTATATATCATACAAAATCTATAAATCAACTGATAATCTATAATAATGATTACAATTTTATTTTAATGTTTTATATTTTTAAATCAGCTGATGTGTTTTTACAGTGAGTACACTAAGATTTATTAAGTTTAGTTTTTAAAGAATAAAACAATTCAGTGTTCATAAACTTGCTGCGTTGCTTGCCGCTACATCACCCTCCTCCGAGATAGATCCCTCGAACAGCTAAAAAATTATGTTAATTTTGAAGAAAAACGCACTGTTTTTGTGTTTGATATATTATTAAACGAAGATGTAGCCAGAATTCCAAAAGCTGGCTTAAGTCGGTCTATAGAAACCGAAGAATTTCTGCCGTTCAGATCCAAAACAAATTGTTTTCGAAAGCGTCGAAGAACTTTGAAGGGTCCTTCATACGGAGGTGATAGGCCTGTTCGAACTCTATCTGTTCGTACAAAAACAAAATCGCAAGTGTTTAGCTTTTAGGGACAAACATAGGAGATATCGTTTTACGAGTTTCTACAGGAACTAAGTTGCGCATAGTTGTGCGAAGTCTATCCACAAATTCGTGTGTATCGATAGTTTCTTTTGATTGAAGAAGAATTCTCGTGGGATTTTGAGTGCTTGTCCGTATACTAGCTCAGCTGGGGAACAATGTAGATCTTTCCGAGTGAAACGATCTACTATTGTTAATATATACCTAAAGTTGTCGGAAGGAGGAAGTGGTCCAACCACATCCATATGAATATGCTCAAACCGTCCTCGAGGAAGTGGAATTGAGCCATATGCAGATTTTGTATGTCGCTGAACTTTCGACTTCTGACAAGGTACACAAGATTTTGTCCAAAACGTGACATCAGAATTAAGGTTAGGCCAAAAATATCTAGTAGAGATAAGTTTTCGTGATGCTCTTATACTAGGATGTGATATACCATGTAGTGCATCGAAAACAATACGTCTTAGAGGTTCTGGTACATATGGACGGTTATTACCTGTGGAAGTTTCGCAATATAAGTTTAAGTTTGGAAATGTAAACAATTCTAGCTTAAACTTTGAAGAATCAGGACGAGGTGAGTTTAGTAATTGTTTAAGATCCTCGTCATAAAGTTGATTATGAGCAATTTTATTTATATCGATTTACACAGGAGTCAGTGCAGCAATGTCTTGGTCCCCTATTCGGAATAATGCGTCCGCAACGACGTTATTCTTGCCTTTAACATGACGAATGTCTGAGGTGAACTGACTTATAAAGTCAAGATGTCGAGTTTGTCGAGGACTGCGTTCAGTTTTTGAGAAGATTGCTGTTGTAAGAGGCTTGTGATCTGTATAAATTGTAAAAGTTCGGCCTTCTACAAAATATCGAAAATGTTTAATCGCGTAGTAAATAGCTAGTAATTCCCGGTCAAAGGTGGAATATTTGATTTCGGCTGGAGTTAATTTCTTGGAGAAGAAAGCCAGCGGTTCCCAACATCTATTTTTATATTGTTGTAGTACAGCTCCTGTAGCAGTACCTGAAGCATCTGTAGTAATACTGAACAGTGAGTCGTTCAGAGGATGTGCTAGCATCGTTGCTGCAGCTAATGCGTCTTTGATTTTGACAAAAGATTCGTTAAGTGAATCTGGCCAAGAAAAGTTCTTCAAAGTTTTTGGCTTCTTTAAAAGAGTTGCCAAGTGCGCATAAATATCTGACAGTGATTCGGCTAAATTTGGGATGAAGTGGTGATAATAATTCACCATCCCGACAAATCGCTGAATTTGCTTTATAGATGTTGGTTGAGGGAAATCATTGATGGCTTTAACTCGTTCAGGTGAAGGTAAAGTGCCATCAGGAGTGATTAGGTGACTGAGGAATGTGAGCGATTGGGTTCCGAAAATAAATTTTGAGGTTTTGATATTAATACCAAACTCGACTAATTTCTCGAAAAGAGTTCTTAAATGAAGTTTGTGCTCTTCCTCATTTTTACTTGCCACAAGGATATCGTCTATGTCGACGAATACAAAATCCAATCCTTTGACCACTTCATTCATGCAGCGTTGGAATGTCTGAGTGGCATTCCGAAGACCAAATGGCATTCGAGTAAACTCGAATAGACCAAATGGTGTTGTGAGTGCCGTTTTATGCACATCTTCGGGTGCCACTGGGATTAAATGAAATGCTCTTACCAATCAATCTTCGATCTTCAATCTTCAATCTTCGAAAATATTGTACAACCCTGCAAGTACATTGAAAAATTGTGAATGTGAGGGATTGGATATCGATCAGGAATAGTCACAGTATTCAAACGACGGTAGTCTCCGCATGGACGCCAATCGTCATTATCTCTCTTTTTTACCATATGGAGAGGAGAAGAAATCGGTGAAGACGAAGGTAAGCATATACCCAATTCGATCATATGTCCGAATTCTAGGTGCGCTGCTTGATGTTTTGCAGGATCCAGTCTGCGTGGTTTTGAAAAAGGTAATCGACCTTCAGTTATAATGTGATGAACCACGTTATGTTTAACTGGAAGTGTATAATTTGGCGTTTGAGTGAGCGAAGGAAATTCCCTAAGTAAAGAACCGTATCCATTATCAACAGAAAAATTAATTGGTGTTGGTGTCTTACTAATGGCTGTCATTGCGTTGATTGTAATACCCGTTGATGAATTTAAAAGTCGTCGTCCACGTAGGTCGACAAGAAGACCGAATTTCGACAGGAAGTCAGCACCTATGATTGGCCTGTCTACCGAGGCGAGTACAAATGGGAATATAAACTTGCGCCTTAGCCCTATATCGACTGAAAGAAGTTTAGTCCCATACGTATTAATAACTGTGCCATTGGCAGCAGAAAGCACAAGATTCGGGTCACGAGATTCAGTACCGTAGAAGCGTTTTGCAGTAAGAACAGATAAGTCTGCACCGGTATCTACGAGAAATTGATAATTATTTATTGAGTATTTTAGAATTAAACGACGGCTGTTTTGAAGGAAACTACTATTCGCCGCAACAACAGTAGTTTGAACCAGTTTGTCGACGGTTGTGAAGCATTTTGAGAAACATGTTCTTGACTATTAAAATTACAAAGTTGAATGCATTTTCGTGCTTTAGTTGCATAGTTTTTATGGTACCAACATGTTTTTGTTCGTTCTGTATTACGACCTCTGCTTCCACTCCGACTTAATCTTCTATAGTTGAACCCTCCTCTATAATGTGGTTTAGGACTACGTGAGCGGTTATGACTTGATTGCATTTTCGCAAACATTGACTCGATTTGTAACATAAGCCGGTCTTCAAGACCGTTATCTGAAGTATTATTTGTTTCAGAACGGGATGTAGAAGAATTAATACATGTCATTGATGAGAGCTCTGTAGCTTCATGTATTGCATCTGCTATTGATAAAAGCTCGTCAATAGTTTTGTCGCCAACTGCAATTAAAGCTATATTAATAGATTTTGGAAGACGCCGAAGCCAGAGTTTCTTAATGATCGTGTCATTAACAGAAGTTTTCGCTAACCTTTTAAGAGATCTGTAGGCCTCAGATGGTTTCTGATCGCCCAAAACCTCACTTTCGAGAAGTTTTTCGAGACGTTGTTGCTCTGAAAGTGAGTGCCGTTCAATGAGGGCTGTCTTAAGGGTTTCGTATTTGTTTCCAACAGGCAGTTCTGTTATTATATCATAAACAGATTCAAGAACTGCTGGTGGGAGAGCTGAAATAATATAGCAGTAGCGTTTTTCGTCATCCGAGATTCGATACAATTTTAATTGTGATACAGCTTGCAAAAACCAAGCTAGAGGAAGTTTTGTCCAGAATTCTGGCAACCTTGCTCGAAGAGAGTTTATCTCGGTGAAGGGTTTTTTATCTTCATCGTTTTCAGACATTGTAACGTCAGCAATTATTTATAATAAAGATTAATTAATTAATTCAAATGAATATTTATAAATTTGTAGTGCAAAAGAAATATTCTTTTTAAATCAATATGAATTAATATATGTATGTTAATTTATGTAGTATCAACTAACACCAAGCTCAAGTTATACAAGACATTGATTAGACCGGTAGTGATGTATGGGTCACCCTTACACAAAATGACGAATCGCATTTATCTGTATTTGAGCGTAAGATCCTACGCTACATTTTTGGTCCACTTAAGACAGACGATGGAGAGTATAGAACCCGATATAACTTTGAGATCAGAGACCTTCTTGAGGGTCCTGATATAATAGGTTGTATCCGTTCTAATAGGATTGCTTGGTTTGGGCATGTTCTACGAGCCAATTCACAGTCTGGAATGATTAGAAAAATGTACGTTAGTACCCCAGGGAGTGGGCGACCGCGAGGTAGACCACGACTACAATGGGAGACTGACGTAATAAACGACCTTAAAAAAATCGGCTGCCATGGTAATTATGTCGCTGTTGCGAATGACCGTGGTGAATATTCGAAGCTGATTAGCCTGTCAACGCTCCTACATGGAGCATGAACGCCGTTTAAAAAAAAAAAAAAGCCAAATAAAATCATTATATTCAAAAAATTGTTTGAAAAAAAAACTTTTTTTAATAAACGCTTTTCTTTACATCATTGTTATGCATACTGTAAAAAAATTACTAAAAAGCAAAAAATAAAAATAATTCCAAAACTCAAATAAATTTTCTAAAAACCTCTGTAAAAAAATTCAAAAATAAAAATAATTCCAAGACTCGAATAGATTTTCCAAAAAATTCTGTAAAAAAATTCAAATTCGAGAAAATCTGACACATTCGTTAAAGAAAAGCGTGGGACGCTAATCCTACACGTGAAACATTGACGGAATTGCAACTACTATTACTTGTGATTCTAAATTGAATGAAAAATAAAATAATTATATCATTGCACTACATCGTTGAAAGAAAGTATTCGAAAAATATACACAAAAAAATATAATTCAAAATTCTTATATAAAAACCGCATGCTTTTGACAACGTTAAATCCTAAACATGGTGCTTTGAGATGCTTCTAGTCACAAAATGATAGAAAGTAAATAGTAATGATAGTAGTCGCAATTCCGTTGATGTTTCGCGTGTAGGATTAGCGTCCCACGCTTTTCTTTAACGAACGTGTTAGATTTTCTCTATCTTGAATATTTTTACAGAATTTTTATTATTGATTCTATTCTTACAAAACTATTATTATTGATTTTGTAATAATTTTTGCAATATTTTTAGAATTTTGGAAAAAGTTTGAATTTTTAAGAATTTTTGAAATATTATTGGAATTTAGAAAAAGTTTAAATATTTAATTTCATTCTAATATTTAGAATTTTTTAGAATTTTGAAAAAGTTTGATTTTATTTAATTTAACAATATTTTTGGAATTTTGATTATGATTTTCCGGCAACGTATTGATGTTTCGTGTTAGTTTTGTAATAAATTTTTTTAACAGAGATAAAAAATACAACAAAGAGTTATGTTTGATATACATCGCAGCCGAAAACTAAAAACCATGTCCTCGTGAAAGTTTTTTGCCGAAAACTATATCAAAATCTTTTACCCAGACTGAAGTCTTGATATCTCAGAGCAGTGAGATTTCGGCCCCTCCGTATTTTCTTAATTAAAATTGCTTCTTTGAGTTTACGTTTGAAAGTATTATTTTCACGAGAACTCAAAAAAATCAAATTCTAGAGAAGATAAAACTGTTTCTTCCACATGTTCTAAAAACAAGCTCAACTAAAGGTGGAGAAATTGGTGAGCCCATTGGTGAACCTTGTATTTGTTGATAAAAGACATAGTTATTAGTGAAATAACAACCGTTTAATATGAGATTTATACCATCGATAAATTCAGATAGTGGTAAAGATGTATATATCTTGATATCGTTCCACTTTTTCTTGATGCAATCAATTACCAAGTCATTTGGGGTGTTTGTAAAAAGAGATACCACATCTAATGATATCAGTTTGTATCCTTTTGGTAAAACAAGAATCCTAACCTTGTCGACAAAATCATAAAATTTTTTTACTGTCCTACCGGATTTACCGATGACATTGTTGATGATATTGCAAAAGAACTTTGAAATATGATACAGTGGTGAATCCAAGTATGATACAATAACTCTATAAGGGCATAATGGTTTATGAACATTAGGAAGTCCATACATTTTTGGGGTAACACCGTTATAAGTTCTGATATATTTTGCTGTTATACCATCGATTAATTTTTCTTTCTCCCATGAGGATACCATGGTTACACTTGTTTTGAATATATTGCGTCATATCCTTGAAAACACGTTTGTATGTTGTATTGTCGTTTCAATGTTTCATCATATTTGTATGATATTCTTCTTGATTAACAACAACAGTTATGTTACCTTTATCAGCCCTAGTTACGATAATATCTTCATTGTTCTTAAGGAAAGATTTACATTCTCGTAACCCACGTGATAAAAGTTTTTCTTCAACATTTTGTGTTGAAGGGCGTCGTTGATAGTTTTTCATTATGTTGCAGAGATCATTTATAACTAATGATCTTTGAGTGATATCTTCAATGCTGATGAGTCCAAATTCAAGATACACAATAATGTCATTGAATTGTGGTTGTTGTTTTGGAGCAAAATTATGTTTTGGTTCTAAAGATAATGTGTTTTTTACAATGGGTGGGATTTGAGTATTTGATCGGTTTATTAACCATTTATCGGTTGGTGTTTCATTGCTTACTCGTTGATTTAAATGGCCATACTGTGCATCATACAAAGATTGAAACTTGTTTATGTAGTGATCTTTTTGTGATTGAAGTCTACGATGATAAATTTGTACATAACGAACCAAAAGTTCATTGTATCTATCATGATGAATGATGTTATTTAGTTGATTTTTTAAAAAAATTGACTGGTCGACTATAACGGATATTTTGTTAAAAAGAGTTTTAATTTCAATCCGTAGCAGAGTTTTTTGAAAAATATACACTGTCTTATCATAATCAATTTTGTTAATATGATGACCAAAAACATAGAATTGATGAACAAAAACAAAGTACAATTGTTAAACAAAACATAGAATTGATTGGCAAGATTATAGAATTTGTTCTTGTGAAAATAATACTTTCAAACGTAAACTCAAATAGTCCAGTCATTATAGGTTTTAACTGCGGAAAAATTCCTACTGAGCTAAATTTTTGTTTACACCTTTATTACGGCATTTTTATGAATATGTGAAAAATCGACATTGATATCATGCCGGCTAAGAAAGTTATAGAGGTCAAAAGGTCGCGAAAATCCGTTTTCCGCGAATAATTCGCGACCTATTGTTCAGAGGTCAACTGAGGTCGGAGCAAAAATTGTTCATCGTGAAATTATATACAAAAAATGCATGGAGCATTTTTCTGTAAGATCAACCGTTTTTGAGCAGAGCGCTGAGAAAGCGACTACATTATGATTTTGCACGCGTTTCCGCACCACCCTCGAGGTACAATGCAAGGCGCGTTTTTTTACATGGTTTCCCCAGTAGGCATAATCCATGGATATGTAATAAAAGGTTTTTTATTTAAAACTGAAGAGTTTTATATTTAAAAACTGAAAAATACAACAAAAAATAAACTTATTACTAACTTATACTAGTTGGTTGATCACCCTGTCAACACCAATCATTTTTCTTATAACAATGCCATCTGTTGTTTAACATTAAAAAGAAAAAAACTCTACCGGAAAAGAATCCGCCAAAAATAAGGAGAAATATGAAACAAAACATACAACAAAAAGAGATAGATTTATCAACGAAAAACATTTATAAAGTATTGTTTTGGATTGTTCAATCAATTAGTTTTTTGCTGGTGATCAACTTTGAAGAAAATAAAAATACAAATTTACTTTCGGGATAGAAGTCGAATCAAAAAAAACCAAAAGATAAAAATATTGAATGAAATTTGGATTTGCACGTAAGTGGAAAAATCCATTGGTTCAGTATAATTTTTGAAATTTTGTTTGTTTGATTGATTTCTCATATTGTTGGTAAGACTTAAAAAAAAACAAATAATTTATAATTATTACAAAAATTTTATAATCTTTTTTAATTGAAATAAAATCAAATTGTTCTGTGTAAAAGTGTAAAAATTTTTTAATCTTTTTCTTTGATAATTTGGTTGTTTGCTGTCTTCTTTGGAATTTTTTTGTGTTTTAAATTACGGAAGCGAACATTTGAATTGGTTGAGTGTTTATATCACGATCGTAAGTCTTGGAAGGTCAGTTATTTTATTCTTGTTGTTTAGCTTGTTAATGTTTTTTTTGTGTTTTTTTTTTTATAAAACATTATCAGAGCTTTAACACTAGTATATATATATATATATATATATATATATATATATATATATATATATATATATATATATATATATATATATATATATATATATATATATATATATATATATATATATATATATATATATATATATATATTTATATATATATACATATATATATATATATATATATATATATATATATATATATATATATATATATATATATATATATATATATATATATATATATATAGATATATATATATATATATATTGTAGTATAAATAATAGAAGTTTTACATCCACCCTATTTCTCACATTAATTAATATTGATAACTGTACTTTTATTAATTTTGATATAGATAGAACTTTTAGCTTAGTCCAGTTGTTGATTGGAATTATAATAAATAAGTCATAAATTATTTAATTCGCATGTGTTTCATTTTTAACTTATAATACATGGCGCTGAGGACAGGATAAAAATATATATATAAATATGTTATATATTATCAAAAAATTAAAAACAAAGTGAAGTTGTATATTGTTAGATTAATTTTATATTTTATGGGAAGAATCAGAGGTGAGGAAAAATACAAAAGTGAAGTGAAAAGACCTCGTGGTAGACCACCAAAAACAGTGTTTATTGAAAGGAAAAGTATGGATTATGTGAGAAAGGTTGACACATTGATTCTGAATGGAAATATTTCAGAAAATTGGCAAGTTTTTTGGCAAAATTTTAGAATTTTTGCCACGGCAATTGAGTTGTCGAAGAAATCAGAACCAGTTAAGGTAGCCATTTTCCTTAACACAATAGGTCCTGATGCCATTGAAGTCTTTAATTCGTTCAATTTACCAGCTGACGAAAAAGATAAGTATGACAATGTGGTCAAGGCGTTCGAATCGTTCTGTAAACCAAAGACCAATGAAGTTTACGAAACATACAAGTTTCACAGTCGTTATCAAGCTAGTAACGAGCCATTTGATAACTTTTTTATGGATATACGTAAATTGGTACGTACTTGTAATTTTGAAGATGAAGCCAGAATGCTGCGGGACAGAATCGTGTTGGGTGTATGTGACAAAAATTTGCAAAAGAAATTACTGGAAACTGAGAATTTAACTTGTGACAACGCTGTGAATATAGCCCGAGCATCAGAGGTAACGAAACAACAATCAAGCAACATGCAAATAGGTGGATCAAGCATTAACAGTATAGAACAAACGGTGAATAGAAACAATGATCAACAGAGTGAGTATGGTAAAACTGGTAAAGTGAGTGTAAATACAGTTAAAAAACAAAATAATACAGTACACCGACAACAACAACAAAATCAATTGCATTCAAATATAAAGAGATTTAATAACAATAGGGAACAAAATAATTTTAGATATAATAATAGCAATAATTTTAGAAATAATAATAATTTTAGAAATAAAAATAAAAATTACGCTTTTAATTGTAGATTTTGTGGATTTTTTCATGGGGTAAAACAATGTCCTGCCTTTGGAAAAATGTGTAATAATTGTGGAAAGCTGAACCATTATGCGATTAAATGTACATTAAAAAAAATACAAGAGGTAAAATTTCAACATCATGATGACATTTTACAAATTAATGCCATGTCAAATGAAATTATTAGTTTAAACAATAAATCATGGTATCAGAAAATTCGAATAAATGACAGCATTGTTACTTTCAAATTAGATACGGGAGCTGAGGCAAATGTGTTGCCCTTAAGGTATGCAAATAAAATTAAAAATTTAAAAATTATAAAATGTAGTAATGCAGTTGAAGCATACGGTGGTGCGAAATTGAATGTTTTGGGTTTTGCAGAATGTGTGTGTATGTCGAATAATGACATATCGGTTCAAAAATTTTTGATTATTGATACAAATTCAGTTCCAATACTGGGTTTAGCGGGTTGTTCAGATTTAAATTTAATTAAAAGAATTAATGAAATTTCGAATTGTAAAGATAAATTTTTAAATGATAATGCTGATATATTTGATGATCAATTAGGATGTTTTGTAGATAATTTTAATATTGAACTGAAAGAAGGAACAACAGGCAGCATTAAGCCAGCTAGAAGAATACCGCTATCTTTAATGAAACCGGTGAAAATGGAATTAGATCGCATGGTCAAACGTGGAATAATTGAAAAGGTTAATGAGCCTTTAGATTTTGTATCAAATTTAGTAATAGTTGAAAAGTCGAATGGTCAATTAAGACTTTGTTTAGATCCTCAAGATTTAAACAAAGCAATTAAAGAAGAAAGCTATATAATTCCA